>LBNU01023558.1:11125-25507 GCA_014162995.1 Artemisia annua
ATATATATATATATATATATATATATATATATATATATATATATATATATATATATATATATATATATATATATATGTCTATATCTCTATATATAACAGGAGGCGTTTGACCAATTAATGCTACCTAATCATGGTCAATGCCCAGTCATCACTTTTTGAGAGCCATGTCATCAGTAGTGTGTGTCATGTCATCGTAAATATTTTTGAATTTTCGATTTTTTTTTTAATTCGGATTTATTAAAAAGAAGACCATTATGGGATTCGAACCATGGACCTCTTGATTTTTTATCATGCATTTTTACCACCAGACAAAGTTAACTTTTGAATTAAATCATGCAAAACTAAATATAGAATGTTTACTAAGTATTAATGATGCATATCTTTTATAGTTCCCAATATAAAACCTATGCATGACATTTATTAGGGTTTTTGTTTCACACAGGAAAAAAAGGTAAGCCCTTTTCTCCCTCAACCCTAATAATGAAACAATGTTTATGTGTGTTTTTTTACAGGTTTATCACACAGGGAAAAAAAAGTACGCCCTCTTCAACAACATTCCCATCATCTCTGAAAACCCTAATATGTTCATGTATTGTATGTTTTTGCAGCACTAGAAACAAAAGTTGATGGTGAAGGGCCAACAATACTTTAGGTATTTATTCTATCTTTTTTAATGATTCACAAATTTATATTATGAAATTTAGGTTTGATGTGCAACTTTGGTCAATAGCCCTAATACATTTTTTTCCAGGTTGGTCATCTTCTTTGTTTAGTTTTTTGTTCGTATATGCTTTTTATGATGAATAGGTTCAGGTTTGATGTGCAACTTTGGTCAATAAAAGAGGTATCTGATATGACCTATATAAATACTTGAAGTAAGATTCAATATATAGTTTATATATGTTTATTCACACCGTTCCAACACAAGTTTGAGCATGTATTATGTCTAGATATCAAGCTGAACTTATGTTTAGCGTAAGCTCATAGACTTCAGCTCCACTCCTTTAAAGCCCTAGGTGAAAATATGTCACTTAATTCTAATTTTAATGTCTCAATCTGTGACTGTATGTGCTTCACGTAAAAAGATGAAACACAGCTATTGTGGGATCGTTGTTGTGACAACAATAGAAAACTCATCTCATCAGTTGCTAGAATAGCTACTGCCACTGTTCGGTTAGGGTTCCCTGAACGGAAGCTAAGAATTATTCCCGGAGGTATGTCCCTTTTATAACATATATGTTGGGTTCCTTCAGTACCCAAGTCTCACTGAACTGAATTTGAACACAAACTACGCTAAGTGTTGGATAACCTTGAACACTTCAGGTCACTGAGTGAATAGTCATTCAGTGAGTCACCTTCAGGATACCAAGGACGAGTCTAAGAAGAAAGTCTCACCACTCAATGAGGCNGATATTTAATGATTTTGATGGTTTTGTCTTTGATTCCAGACCGGGAGTCACCTGCTGACGGGACGGTCTGAATATGGTGACTCTTAGATATCATCGTGTTGGAAGGTCCGGGAGGCTCGAGGGCACAGTACTTTGTCGATGTCGAGTTATCTAGATTGGTTAGTTTCGTAATGTTTTAATCATTTAATCGTTCTCTAAGCATACTAACTGACATGTTGCAACTGTGAAAGAGGTATCGTTAGCATAACGATATTTAATGATTTTGATGGTTTTGTCTTTGATTCTAGACCGGGAGTCACCTGCTGACGGGACGGCCTGAATACGATGTATACAGGGTATTTTTTCTGGTTTATGTGGAACTGATTTGGACCATGGTGTGTTGGACGTTGGTTACGGTTCAGAAGGTGGTAAAGATTACTCGATAGCGAAGAACTCATGGGGTGCAGAATGGGGTGAATCAGGTTACTTGAAAATCGAAAGAAACATTTCATATAAGACAGGTAAATGTGGTATCGCAATGGAGGCTTCATACCCACTCAAGACTGGTCAGAACCCACCCAACCCTGGTCCATCACCCCCATCACCGGTCACACCTGAAGTGGTTTGTGACGTACAACACATGCCCTGTAGCCACCACTTGCTGTTGTATCTATGAGTACTATGGCTACTGTTTTGCTTGGGGATGCTGCCCATTGGAAGGTGCATCTTGCTTCGATGACTACTACAGTTGCTGCCCACATGATTACCCCATTCGCAATGTGCACCGTGGAACCTGCTCAAAGGTGTGTTAATTTTACTTTTTCAAGTCTAAAAGTTATGAAGTTTGTCACTTCATATGTGACTAATGTTGGTTTTAATTAACTGTAACAGACAAATACCAGCCCATTGGGGTAATGCAATCAAGAGGATTCTTGCGACACCAACCTACTTGAAGAGGAGCAGTACTTGAATGTTGAGAAGCGCAAAGTTGCGGAGATTATGAGGTTGAAATTCTTTTTAGGTTCGCCTCGTGAAATACACGATTTAAACGTTGTAATTTGATATGATACTTTTGTTTATCAGGTTCTTGATTTGTAAATGATGCATTGATTCATGTATCACATTTGCATTCCTGTTTATTTGAACATCTTAATTAAAGTTGCATACTTCTTTAGCTGAATCTTTATTGGGGCCGTGAATTTTATGTTTTAAGTATTATTACTCTTATGAAATTTATGTTTAAAACCATATTGACCCATTTTTAAGCAAATGGATCTTTGGTTGAGATTTGTTTGCTTAACTACTTAAAAAATATTGCGGTCTACATCCTTTCCTGGGCCAATATTATTGACGTTTGGAATTCGACCACTATACATGATCTTTGTGCTGTTTTTGGGCACGACGGCTATGAGGGAGCTTTATGAAACACTTTTTGCACTTAAGTGGAAAAGTGGCAAAAAGCAAACGAATAAATTTGTGTTCATAGGTAAACCTTTCACCACTCTTTGGCCCCATTTTCACTAAAGATGACATTGTCATTGCATTTATCTAGAAGTTAGTCATTTTTTGTTATAATGTTTTTTAAACGAATTAAACGGGTAAAGAAATCAATTTGGCGTCTCATGGTGGTTATTGGTTTCAGTGACCAACATGTAATTTGATAACATAAAAACCAGCATTATCATTACTGTGATTGAGTTCAAAATACAAAATGGTTGGGTTAATTTATTAGTGCTCTGAATGTGTTATAAGAATTGGATTGTTATTTGATTGTTATCTGCATTATTTGTTGCATATTATCTAATTTAGAGATCACTTTTTTATACAGAAAACAAGGAACTTAGCCTCTGGTGCATCAAAGGAACAGAAGGTCAAGGTAAAATATTAAAATCTCAAGCTATATAATGTTATACTATATTGGAAGAACACGAAAGACACTAATATGCATTTATAAATGACAATGAAATCAATGTAAAAGTGTATTCAACATACAAAATAATTGCTGCAAGGTTTTTTTGTTCTCGATTATCTATATTTGGAATTATTCTTGGTTTGGTAATTGTGTTTTTTGAGCTGTATGATGAGTAATAGCTATGGTGTAGCTAATTCTTAGTTAGATTTTGCAATTTAGGATACATTCCAACTTCGTAGATTGACACATTGTTAATTACTATGCTTAACATGTTTATATAATTTGATTCTATGTTGATATAATTTGTTATTGATGAGAATTATAAGATGTAGTGTTTCTATTTTTGTTAGTAGCGGAATATGATGTAGTGCGATATATCGAAGTCGAAGATGTGTTGAATTTAAGTTTGAATGTGTTTATAGGTTTATATATTATCATTATTTATTTGTATATTTGATTGTTAATCTAAATTTAGTGTAGTGCATATAGACAGAAGTTGAAGATGAGAATTGAAAGTATGGCTTATTATAAGGTAATCTATATTTACATGATAAAGTTAGTATTTATATTTTTGGATGATATAAGGTAATCTATATCATGTCTTTAGGTTGGTGTCTATTATACACAAGGTTATAAATAGCGTGAAGCGTGATGTAGCGGTATAGCCAAGCCTCAAGCTTTAGCGTGAAGCGTTGCGTCATAGCGTTTTTAAGGCGTGATTCATAGCGGCAAAAGATATTTATAGAGTTGTCAATATTAGTTAGTTAATAGGCTTAAAATTCAGTTATGGATTTACTAAGCCCGAATAAATACTTGTAAATAAGCTCAAGTCCAATAAATCTCTTTAACAAATTTTAAAAACAAATAAAAAATCTTAAAAGCTTCAAAAAAAAGGCGCCACGCCTTGCGCGCCTTATCACGCTTTATTGCACGCTACGCTTAGAGACGATGCCTTGGCCTGTTTCGTAACGTGGAGGCCACGCCTCGCGCTATGGCGCCGCTACAGCGGCGGTATAGCGCGCTATTTAGAACCCTGATTATACATGAGGTAATCTATATAAGCTACGATATATATAACAAATTAAAATAAAACGTGTTAGTATTTATATTTTTGGATGATATAAGGTAATCTATAACATGTCTTTAGGTTGGTGTCTATTATACATTAGGTAATCTATATAAGGTACGATATATACAACAAATTAAAATAAAACGTAAAATTACAGTGGGCGGGCTTTGAGACTAGTGTATATATATATATATATATATATATATAGTTAGTTAGTTAGTTAGTTAGTTAGTTTACGTTAGATTCGATCAACACGATTTATTACAAATACATACATGTATAAAACATTAATATAAATTTATAAAACTTATATTTTCTGAAAAATCCTTTAAGTTTTATATTCTTGCACTTTTACACCGTTAGTCCAAAGTTTATATATATGTTCATTTCAAGTTCAAAAATATTCAATAATTACATTTTATACCTAAAAGTTCTTAGATTTACAGTTTTCATCACAAAATGCCAATTTGGCAGTTTTTGACCACAAGTTTTCAAAAATGACAGTTTTAGTCCCTCGGTTAGCAAAATTTGCAAATTAAGTCCAAAATTCACCAAATTCAAATCTTAATAATTTTATTTTATAAATAAGTTTAAAACAGCTTATTGAGCTTATAAAACTGCTTATCTTAGAAAAGAGCTTATTTTTGAGCTTATGGGCCTTAACGAGGGGTAAAACAAGGCCCAATAAGAGGTTTTGATCCAACGGGCTTGAGGGAGTTTTCGGCCTGGTTATGGGCTCATTTAAGGATCCTAAAAACATTGGACTTGGGCTTATGGGACCAGTTTACACGAAAAGCTTATTATTAGCTTATTGGGCTTTAAGCCCAAACGTTATAATATAAAGGTTTTAAGAAAACTGTGAAACTCGATTTGCTTTGGGACTAGGAAAGTAATTAAACGAGCTTGTATAGTTAAGTTATTTACATGTCCTGATTGTATAGCATATAGAGAATTAGGTTAAGCTTTAAAAACAATGGGTCGTGTGTTTCGTTTTGGAATAATGAGGTCAAAGTGGAATGACTTTAGTCATTCTGAAAAACAGTTTTTGAGGTTCAAAACAATTCTAAGTGTTTACAAGGTTTTCGAAAGGGTCAAGGCCACGTCCATACGTGTCATAAAATGTGTTTATATGTATTTATATATTACGAATATCGTTCAAACCTTGTTAATGATATAGTAAACAATTAGTTTAGCCATTAAAGTATACATGTTGTTAACGTAAATACTAAAATAATGTAGCAAAGTAAATAGCATTCGAATAAAATATGAAATTTGTAAATGAAATGGGATTTGTAAGAATGACTCACCTCACCACAAAATGGGTGGATAAGGTGTCGTAGGAGTGGAGATAGGCTAGGAAAAGAGTGCAATTCGATTCTTGGCACACCAAAGAGCTAGGAACACGGGCTCGTTACCCTTGCTTGTGTTCGAATTCCCCAAACTTGTGTCAAAGCTACTCGACCTCAAGGCTTACAAAGGACTTAGAATAATTTTTTTGTGAAATGATAAGTGTTGGTGTGCATGGATCGTTATACATGCATGGGGTTATATAGGAGTTGAAAACGTGTTTTTCAGAGTGTAATGATGATCATAGGATGAGGTATAGGAGCTAAATAGTAAAGTTAGTAAAGACGAATCGTCCTTGTGAGAACTCGAGCAAAAAGGAAAGAAACAAATGTTCCATGTTATGCGTTGGGGGTTTTTGGCACAAAGGGAGTCAACTCTCTTCAAATGAAACGTGGTCAAATGTTATTTCATCATTAACATTGAGTCAAACGAGCAAATAGTGAAGTAGTTTCAAGTATTCGTCCTTGTTGTGTTGATCCGAGAAGAAAGAAAACAAACAAGCATCATTATGATTTGTTTGGGTTCGTTTGAGAGCATTTGAAGGTCAAATACATATTAAAAACGTGTTGTAGATGTTGTGGGTTTCATTTGAGGTGAAGTTAAGAGTTAATGAATATATTTCTAACGCAATGTATAAGGTTTTGTTAAAGTTGCAAAAACGAGTCTTCTCCCAAGCTTTGATGATTTTTACATCTGTAAACGTTCACGGTTTTGAAAACGGCTTGTTCCTCATGATTATTGGTTGTAAAGTTGAACAAGATGTGTAAAAATATATATAGGTCGTTAAGAAAATTTGTGAGATAAACGGCCAAAGTAAACGCACGTTGGGACATGTATTCGAAAATATAATAAGGGTTTATAGGCTTATTTGTGTTGGGCTCGGGTTTGTTTCGTGGGCTGGACCAGGAAAAGAAAAGAAAGAAAATAATATAAGGGTCCGTTTGGTTGTGTAGGTTAGAAGGGGAATTGGGCCGAGGCCCAATGGGTCACGTAGGTCCATTTACCAAGTTTTGGGTATTGGGTCGAGGCCCAATATATTTATCGAGTATTTGTGGAAATTTTTGTGAGCTCGGGAATCCGTTTGATCGCGTTTGGTTAAATAACGAAATATATATACGTTAAACATTATACGTTAAATGTTTTAAATAATTTCGCGATTCCTAGACTATCAAGGGTTGTGTGTGAGCGTTCCTAGGTAAACGGTAATCACAATACTTGTTGTGATTAAAATAGCATAGCAAGAATAACAAAAAAAAATTGTTACCGGTATAAACGGTTATTAATTAACGTGATGATTTCTCAAATCATAGTCTTAGCATTTTTTATTCGGGAAAAATTACAAGAGGCTACATGGAAGCCCATGAAACGACACTGTTTCCCACGGTAAATGTATTATAGGGTAATATTGCCTTCTCCTTCTTTAATGCGACCACATTGTGCGATTACTTTTTTATAGTGAGAACTTTCTTAACGTTTTGTTAAAATGTGAACTAATCTACACAACCACTAGAAACATTGATAACTAACCATTTTAGCAATAATACATAAAAAATTTAAAATATTAATACAAGTTAACAATTTAGCAACTAATAATCAACTGATACATGAGTAACGGATTATTGATACAATTATAAATTTTATACCGATATATCAAAATTTCAAAAAGCTAAAATCTTATACATAAACTAATGGGAAGCGATTTGCACACTTCTAATTTTTATTGACTCACTCCAATATACAAGCAGTTAATGCAGATTATACTGAAAGTACAACAGTTTAATGCACACATTGGAGTGCCAATAAAAATTAGGAGTGTGCAAATCATTGTCCTAAACTAATAAACCTAATACACATGAACCACTAAATAATTGGATACACATACTAAAACTTGATACACGTTATACGTCGAATCAAAGAACTAGGTTTCGTAAGTTTCAAAAAAAATCCATTGGAACTCTAACAATTTTTAATTGTAGTTAATTAAGTTTTTATTTTTAATTGTCAGATTTTAATTGGTTATACAAGTGCCAAAATATAAACTCGTAATATTACATATTTTAACATCCCCAAAGCCGAGGGATAAGAGCAATTTTGCCACCTGATCTGAGCAATGGCCATTCAGAAAAGTCCTTTAGCTCTATTATTATTGACAAAGTATCATATAAAAGGGGAGGGGGAAAGAAAAAAAAATTATCAAAAGTTTATTAAAGCATTTCTCCATGTAGGATAACTACAACTTATGAGTTCTTGAGGTCAGTGTGGACGTATAGTCTGGAATGGCCAGGCCTGGCAGACAGCGGCCCAATCTACGCCTAAACCCTAATCCATGCCCTATAAATATAGGGCTGGGATTCACTTCACAACAGAACACAACAGGTTACCCTAAACCTAACTCTTGTATGCTATAACGCATCGATACTAACTTGACCGTCGGAGGTGGATCCCGGGGCTACGACCTCGGGTCCACTCCTAACGGGTTCTCTTTGTTGACAGGTCTACTCAGGGCTCGAGAAAACGACGAACGGCCTAGGTAGAGTCGTCAAATCCAGCCCGCGCCAGATTATGTATCAACAAGTGGCGCCATCCGTGGTACATGACTACGACAAGTTTCGTGCTCTCACATCACCGGAAAGCAACCATCGAGTTCAAAAGCCGGTAACTTTAAAACTTTGTATTTTTTTGGGTTGCACTTTAAAACCCGGCCGATACGGTATTCATGCGTTAAGATATGTTATCTTTTAAATATTCATAAGATTTTATGTAAATCTTTTAACTTGGTAAACATGATTTTATCTATAGTCGCACTAAGTCCGCATGATCGGACCTACTTTATTTTTTGGCCGCGAATTAATTAGCGCACATAATGTTTTTACGGTTGGTATGCTTGTTTTCACGTTCGAACAACGCGTTAGGCCGTGCGTTCGGACATCTTCGCAGATTAGCTACGTGCTACTGAACAGGCACCACGATGATAGTCAATCGCCATGAGCGCACTGGACAAAAGCCGTGGTCACGTTATGTTCATCTGCGATCATCCACAAACGTTCGGGTCTATGTGGTCACGATACATCTATCTGCGTCTGTGCGTGCAATTGAAACTATTAGTCACGGTCACGGTCACGGTGCAATTGAAACAACAATTCATTATTTATGTAGTTTGTAAAACCTCACGATAGGTGTAATTTGCACTACTATTTCTCTTATGTGTTAATTTCACATGCTATGTGCTATATATTGCTTCACGCTAATTTTTACTTCATTAGGTTTTATATGTTGCGATTCGCGGCATATACTTTTAATATTTGCATTAAGTGTTTTTCAGGATTTGAATAACTAAGTTTAATGCTCCTACAAGAGTAGCACCATCAAACATGGGGGGCTACCAGGGTATATAATACCACTGTTTCCGTACACGTCATGCAGGTATATTTGGAAGCAGATCGTACGTAAGAGGTATTGCAAGCCCGATACAAAGACGGATTTAAATATTCGCACCATCTTGTCGTAGGGGAGACGTCCTCTGTCGATTGTAAAGACGGATGTAATGTTCGCACCTTTGCCACAAAAGCATGTCTTCTGTCGCACCTCTTTGTCGTGCATAGCGCGCACCTCTGCCACAGAAGCACGTCTTCTGTCGCACCATGTTGCATCGCTACTGGTACAAAAGGTATGCCCTTACCCAGGATGCAGCATACGAGATCCACCTTCACCATTGTGAGACAACTATAGACTACGTGTTCTTCTTACGGGGTCTTTACTGGCACACTGTGGCGGGAAACCTAGCATACGCGCATCCCTCCCCGTCATGTAAGAATGGGTGTTACTCAGGATGGAACATGGTCACCACGGACGCGCCTACAAGGTCGCGGATTCGGATATAGTCTAATGAGGATTGCGCCTCTGGGACAACCAGTGCGCACTTTCGCATTTGGGCCGCGCAGTAAGTCCGTCCTATGCGCACACCTGAGTTGCGCACACATGGGCCATGCCGTCATGGTTGATTGGGCCTACGCGGCCATGAACAGAACTTAAGTCTAGCATAACATAGCCATGCACTATGTCACACTAGACTTGGGGGGCTTGTGGACGTATAGTCTGGAATAGGCCAGGCCCGGCAGACAGCGGCCCACTCTACGCCTAAACCCTAATCCATGCCCTATAGGGCTCGGATTCCCTTCACAACAGGTTACCCTAAACCTAACTCTTGTATGCTATAACGCATCGATACTAACTTGACCGTCGCAGGTGGATCCCGGGGCTACGGCCTCGGGTCCACTCCTAACGGGTTCTCTTTGTTGACATGTCTACTCAGGGCTCGAGAAAACGACGAACGGCCCGGGGAGAGTCGTCAAATCCATCCCGCGCCAGATTATGTATCAACAGTTAGAACAATGATATATAAGAAACTAGGCTCTTCAATGACTTATGAGAAGAGCCACCTTCATTGACTAATAAATTTACCTTCTCTTTTAGACTAATTATCCCCTTGCTCATTTCTTCTCCTTCTTTGCCCATCATTACTCTTTTGATCGCCGTCTCCATCCCTACCTGTTCAAAGCCATCCTCCAACAAAATTCCAATTTCCCATACATCAGTCACATATCTTGCATTTATTGGTTGGTCAAAAGAAAAAGGTGAACAAATCATAGGAACTCCTTCACATATGCTCTCCAATGTTGAATTCCATCCATTATGAGTCCAAAAGCATTATAACGAAATGAGAGAAACATATAGTAAGGTGAAAAAGTGAAATTCTTATTATCACAAAATGAGGGTTACAACTAGTATTTAAATACAGAAATGGCGGGAAAGCTAACTAACTAACAAATCAACTACACTATGCTTCTAGAACTTTACTCATTACATTTGGTTACATTTGTATAAGCTCCTATTCATCATAAGCACCATCTTGTGTGGTTGAATCAACTGTCTTGAGCCGGCATCTCTGCTTGTGTGGATGTTCTGCACAAAGGAGTGTTTGGAACTACATTTAACTGCCTCATTATCCCCCTCGCAAATTGGTAGTGTGTAAGGGTTACACAAGGCCAATTTGGACAAGCAGTTGTAGTGAAGAGGCTTGCTTAAACCCTTTGTAAGTATATCTGCTAGCTGATCTTTGGTGGAGATGTAGACAAGTTTGATTTGACTAGCTTTGATTTTGTCTCTCACAAAGTGGCAGTCAATTTCTATGTGCTTGGTGCGAGCATGGTGGACAGGGTTAGAAGCTAAGGCAATAGCAGAGATGTTGTCACATTGGATAGGAACTGGAGTGGTGAGATGTAGCTGAAATTCTTTGAGTAAGCACATGATCCAAGTAATTTCATAGCTAGTATCTGCTAAAGCCCTGTATTCAGCTTCTGTTGAAGACCTGGATACAACAAGTTGTTTCTTGGATTGCCATGAAACAAGACTTGAGCCCAGAAAAATAGCATAACTAGTGACTGATCCCCTTGTTGTTAGACAACTAGCCCAGTTACTGTCATAGTAAGCAAGGAGATTGAGAGTGTCGTTTACAAGAAACATGAGACCTTGTCCAAGAGAGAGCTTGATGTATCTGATAACTTTAATAAGGGCCTTCATATGTGATGCTCTTGGTTGTTGTAGAAATTGACTAAAAGCCTGTGCAGCAAATGATAAGTCAGGCCTGGTGATGGTGAGATATAAGAGTTTGCCAACCAGTGTTTTGTAGATAGAGGGGTCTGGAAGAAGATCACCATCATCCATTGAGAGTTTAGTAATAGGATTTAGAGGTATTGCAGATGGTTTTGTGTCAAGGAGACCAGCATGTTTGACCAAATCCATGGCATACTTTCTTTGTGTCATTGCAAGTCCATCTTTGTTTCTGAAGAACTTAATGCCTAGATAATAGTGAAGAGGACCCAATTCTTTGATACTGAATTTCTCATTAAGATTGTCTTTGATGGATTTGATGAGAGCTTTGTCTTTCCAGCAAGTAGTATGTCATCCACATAGACCAATAGACTGAGAAAAGTGAGACCCTTTTGAAAGGTGAAGAGAGAAGTATCCACATTGCTTTGTTTGAACCCAAGAGAGATAAGAAAAGTAGTCAATTTCTCAAACCATTGTCTGTTGGCCTGTTTTAAACCATAAAGTGACTTTTAGAGCCTGCATACTGTGTTTGGTGGTAGAGTTTGAGAATAACCTTGAGGTACTTTCATGTAAACTTCTTCATGGAGATCACCATGAAGGAAAGCATTGTTTACATCAACTTGTTCAATCTCCCAACCATGATGAACTGCAATGGCCAAAAATGTCCTGATTGTGACCATTTTTGCAACTGGTGCAAAGGTTTCTTTGTAGTCCACACCCTCCTTTTGAGTGAATCCTTTTGCCACTAGTCTTGCTTTGTATCTCTCAATGGTACCATCTGCATGGAACTTGATCCTCCATACCCATTTGCTGCCAATGGGTGTTTTGCCAGGTGGTAACTTTGTAAGAATCCAGGTACGATTCTCCTCTAATGCTGCAATTTCCTTATTCATTGCTTCTATCCATTTTGGATTTTTGATTGCTTGTTTAAAGGATGTTGGTTCAATGTGTTTGTCAATGTTATTGATGAGATGAAGTGAAGTGGGACATAAATTCAGTTAGTTAATGTAGTGGGCATGGTTGCAAAAATTGTGAATCGGTAGTGGGGTGGTCGACCCCCTGTAGCTTGTAATCAGTCTAGGCGGGATTAATCGGTGATTAATTGGATTGACATTTTCAACAAGTTTTCTATATTTCAGGCAAGTTTTAGGTATTTTTGGCAAATTTTAGGTATTACTGGCAAGATTTTTCTTAAAAAAAATCTTGAAATAGATTTAAACAACAAGTATAACTTATTAAACAATGTTATGGTGAGTTTTGGTTATTTCCAGCAAGGTTTGAAGGTTTTGGTCAAGCTTGACCACCGTTAACCGTCATTAACCTTCGTTGACCATGGTTGACAAAGTTGTTTAACCGATTCACAAAAATCGGAAAGGTTGGTGGCCTTGTAGCACCTAATCGGCAATTAATCGGCCTTGTAGGCCTTGTTTTGCAACACTGGTAGTGATTGTGATGAAATTTGTGAGTGTGTGTGTTGTGAATTGTTGATTTAGGAAGTTGAAAGTGGAAATCTTTAAGTTTAGAAGGTACTTGTTTGGTTCTAGTTGAAGTTATGAGTGATGGTGGATTAGGTACAGGTGATGGAGATGGTGATGGTTCTAATGTAGGTGAAGGTGATGGAGATAAAGATGGTGAAGTTGGTGATGGTTCTGACACTGGTTCAGTGGGTGTAGGTGATGGGTGTGATGTTGGTTGTGATGGTGATTGGTTGGATGAGATTGGTGCATTGATTGTGAGAGGTGTTTGTTATGTAGGTGATGGTGACTCAGATGGGATGGTTGAAGTAGGTGAAGCAGGTGGTGTTGATGGTATGAAAGGAATGTTGTTAGGAGCGTATGAAACATGAGGTTGCAGTGGAGGTGTAGAAGGTGATTGTTGTTGTTTAGGTTCTGAGAATGGAAATTTGGCTTCATCAAAGAGGACATTTCTGCTTGTGATGGTTTTATGTGTCTTGAGGTCATATAAGATATACCCTTTTTGGTTGTTTGGATAGCCAATTAAGACTGTGGGTTTGCCTCTATGATCAAACTTGTCAGTAGTGTGATGGTAAGCATATGCAAGACAACCTATGGTTCTCAAGTGATCAAGGATTGGAGGTGAATTATGGAGTAACTCATAAGGACTTTTTTTGTGTAGGATGGGAGTGGGTAATCTGTTGATGATGTATGTGGAAGCTAGCACGCTGTAACCCCAGAAGTGTATAGGAAAGTGTGCTTGGAATTGGATTGATCTTGCCATTTCTAGTAAGTGTCTGTGTTTCCTTTAAACTCTGGCATTTTGTTGTGGAGTTATAGACATAAGGTTTGGTGAGTGATTCCATGATCTTGTAGTTATGTGGTGAAATTGTTATTAATGAATTCAGAACCATTATCACTTCTTATGATTTTGATTGGTGTTTCAAATTGTGTTTGAACTGACTTGTGAAAGATTTTGAAAGTAGAGAATACATGATGTTTGTTTGGTAAAAAATAAGTCCAAGTGACTCTGGAATAATTGATGTGTGCTATTTTACACATACTTTTGACCTTAGTTTAAGTGATATAAAGACCAAAAACTAACGTGAAACGCCAAAGATATAGTGTTTTTGTGTTTGTGACTGTGCAGGAAAGGATATTGCATAAATGGCCTGAAAACCAACCAAAAAGCCCTAAACGAGCACGAGATTTGGAAAAGAGTGTTTAACAAATCGTTTTGAAAGCCGAAGTAATGAAAATATATGTTAAAGTATATACAAGCAACGTGATGACAAGGTTGATATTCTTAAACAAGCTCGAGGACAAGAAAGAGATGCTTAATACGTAAGTTCACAAAAGCTTAAAAAATATATCAACACATAAGCTTCCCTGACATCGAGCAATGAGATACTTTTAACGACATCTGTGAAGGACCCCTTTGGAAGAAACTACATAACCACACCCCCGTACCTCGAGTACAGGCAGCACTATAAGTTACATAAGACTAATCTAAAGGATGGGATCTTGGGTAGTGGTTGTATGACAGAACAACCATTACCTATGTGCCAATTACTACTTTCAATAAACATTAGACTCTGTCTT
>LBNU01023558.1:25757-60394 GCA_014162995.1 Artemisia annua
GAAGCTAGTCTTCATTTTTATTTTAGTCTTCATTATTGTTTTTAAGTTTTTTTTAGTGTAAGTTTTATTTTAATGCACTTTTAAATTTCATGTCTTAATTTACTTATTGTCTTATTGTCTTTAATCTTTATTGCTTAATCTCTACAAGTTTCCTTTTAATCTTTACAAGCTTTTACAAGTTCTTGTCACCTTTGCATGGTTTAGTTTTGAGTCGCATAAAAAGCTTATGGGTTAGGGCTTGCAAAACAAGTCGTGGCTTATTTGCTTATTTGTAAGCTTATTTAGCTTTTTAAAATAGTTTTTCATAAAGCTTTTACTAGATTTTTGTTCGATTTAATCTTTGGTGTCACGTAATATTTGTTCCAAGTATTTATTTTAGGGTTTAGCGAGTTTGGTCTAGTCCATAGCGAGTATTACTTTTAAAATAGCGAGTATCAAAATTTTGCTAGCGAGTTTTATTTTTTTTAGCGAGTATTGATTTTGTGATTTGGGTCCAGCGAGTATGCTTCACAAGGTAGCGAGTAAGGCTTGGCTACTAGCGAGTATGGCCTTTCTCTTAGCGAGTATGGATTCAGAAAGCTAGCGAGTATGCACCTACTTTTAGCGAGTATGTTTTGCTTTCCAAAAGTCCAGCGAGTATGGTCTTGCAAAACCTTAGCGAGTATGCCCCTTCCTTTAGCGAGTTTCATGTCATTTTTCTTAGCGAGTTTGTTTTAAACTTTTCAAGTTTGGTCTTATTTCATTAAGTCTTTGAGTCGCGTAATATTTTCTTCTTTTCTTTTCTTATCTATTTTGCAAGTCGAGTTAGACTTTTATTTTACTCCATCGTTCTTCGAGTGGAGTTTTCTTTTATTCTTATCTTAACGTTACTCTGCCGAATTTTCTTTAAAGTCTTTTAACTTAGTTTCTTTTCTTTTAAACATTCATTTTCCTTTTATTTCACTTACTAAATTTAAAAACCCAAAAACATAATAAAATCTTATTTCATTTTCATTTCTTTTATTTGTTTAATCTTTCTTTCTTTCTTTTATTTCTTTTAACGTTTATGATTTCTTTTCTGATTTACTTTTAGCTTCTTTAAACACGTTTTACTTTTATTAAGTTTGGAATAAAGTTTAGTAGCGTAATCAACAAACAAATCATCTTTAAACCCATTCATCTCACATAACTCACGGTTTTGAACGACGAGATCCATTCAACCCTCGTTGGGACTACGACCCGAGGTTCTTGCTTTCACTAGCTAGTTTACCTCGATCAATTTTTGGCGCCGCTGCCGGGGAGCGGTTGAAAAGATTAAGTTGTTTGATCGTTCGAGACTTGTGATTTGAAGACCCTTCTTTTAGAAGTTAACGCTTTTTCTTAAAAACAATATATATATATATATATATATATATATATATATATATATATATATATATATATATATATATATATATATATATATATATATATATATATATATATATATATATATATATATATATATATATATATATATATATATATATATATATATATATAAAACCTATAAAAACCAAAAATATTTTCTCTTTTCTTTTATAAAACCTATAAAAACCTAAAAGATTTTCTTTTCTACTTTCTTTTTCACTTTGTTGTGTTTTGATTTGTATGATCACTCGTTCCAAGTCTAACTTGAACGAGTCGTCTTCTTCTTCCACAGTGCCAACTAACCGCAGTCGTCGTAGACGGAGGCAAAGAAACGTACCCGAGTTACGTGATCTTCCTACTCCCATCACCGAGATGGCCGACCAACGCACGATGCAGGAATTGCTCCAATGTCCTACCGAAGGATATGGAGATGCTATTGTTCTACCCCAAATCCTTTCTGAGAATTTTGAGCTTAAAACCGGTTTGATTCAACTTGTCACTTCTAATCAATTTCAAGGTTTTGAAAGGGACGATCCTCATGCCCACATCCGTTGGTTCAACAAGTTAACTTCAACCATGAAATTCAAAGATGTCCCTCATGAAGCTATTAAGCTAATGCTCTTTCCCTTTTCTCTAGAGGGGGCAGCCCGAGTTTGGCTCGAGAAAGAACCCCCTCGTTCCATTACCACTTGGGAAGAGCTTGTTTCAAAATTCGTTAATCATTTCTTTCCCCCATCCAAAACAACAAACCTAAAGAATGATATAACCAATTTTCAGCAACGTTTTGATGAGAGCTTTGGTGAGGCATGGGAACGTTTCAAGGATCTTCTTCGCAAGTGTCCTCACCATGGTTTCTCCGAATTGCACCAAATCGATACGTTCTATAACGCTTTGACTCAAAACGATCAAGATTCTTTGAACTCAGCCGCCGGTGGCAATATCTTGAATCGTACGCCACGGGATATTCTTACTATCATCGAAAACAAATCAAAGGTTCCGACTTCTCGTAACAAACCGAATGTTTCAAAAGCAACGTTGTTTAATCCTTCTTCTTCGACGTCATCGGCCCAACCATCGGAGATGGCCGAACTTACCGATGCTGTACGTTTGATGATGAAAGAGTTTAACAAGGCTCAAGCTCGGGTCGAAAATAAAGGTTGGCTCGAGCTCGGCTCGATTGCTCGTCAAGCCTTAACCATCCAAGTTTGAGCTCGGCTCGAGTAGGTTTCGAGCAAAGCTCGAGCTTAGCTTGAAAAGCTCGAAATTATATATATAAAAAGCTCAAATATATGGCAATTAGCTCGAACAAAATAGCAGATACACCATTTCGTGTCAAAACGAATTGTAAATTCCAGCTGCCACAAAAAAATATAGTCTTCACACATAACATGTACGTGATCTCGAATTAAAAATTGGAGGATAAATACTTAACCGTTTGAAAACCAAATTAGATATTTTAAAGACTAATAAAACCAACAACAAAATTCCCATAACCAAGGCCAACATTAGTGTTTAAAGGGTACGTCTAGAATATAATATTTTATCTTTTATCGAGTTAGCCCTTATAATTGGGTTACCCTTACTTACATGTTTAAAAATAATATGAAAATATATTTATACAAAGGCTCGAAAAGCTCGATAACCGCTCGAGCCGAGCTATCAAAAGCGAGCCAGTTTATTGGGCTTGGGCTCGGCTTGGGCTTGATAAAAGCCCGGCTCGATCGAGTCGAGCTTGAACTCGAGCTCGAGTTGCTTGATAAAAGCTTGGCTCAATTTGC
Source organism: Artemisia annua (assembly GCA_014162995.1). Taxonomy (NCBI): domain Eukaryota; kingdom Viridiplantae; phylum Streptophyta; class Magnoliopsida; order Asterales; family Asteraceae; genus Artemisia; species Artemisia annua. The sequence goes on from LBNU01023558.1 coordinate 28,925, forward strand.
ACCCCTACATCTAAGTGAATGAGTTCAAACTTTGACTGTACATGAGAAGAACTAGAAGGAAATGGTAAAATGTGATGCTTTGCTAAAGGACATATTGTACACTTGCTTTCTGAATTACAAGGAAACATTGAAATGTTTTTGATTTTCTTAATGACTTGGAGTGGAGTGTGTCCCAGCCTTGTGTGCCAAAGATGAGAGTTGGTAGTGGTAGAGTTGATTGTTGATGTTGTTGCAGAGACTTTGGTTGAATCTAGGAGATATAGCCCACCATGAAGGGTGCCTGTTGTGGTAGTCCCATCATGGTCCTGAAACATGAATTTATCATGAGTAAAAGTGACTGAGAAAGGTGTTTTGCGAAGTAACTTGCTTATGGATATTAGGTTGTAGGTGAAATTGGGTATGTAGAAAACTCCATGGATGGTTAGTTTAGGTGTAAGGTGTACTGAACCAGTGTACTGTACCATTGTGGATTGACCATTGGGTAGAAAAACAGTGATTGGTGTGGTGAGTTTGGTGATATTATGCATAAGACTAAGTGAGATGCAAATGTGATCAGTGGCTCCACTATCAATGATCCATATAAAGTATGATTTGGATATGTTAGAAGCAATGAAAGAGTGCATTTTAGCAATAGAGTTGAATGAATGAATGCCTGTCATCTTAAGAGGAACTTTAACATTGTGGGAGAAGGACAATATACCTGCCATATGAGGTGTGGTGCTAGGTATGTCTGACTGAGCTGTTTGCATCATTAGTAACACATGATTGAGTTGATTCTGCAATTGATCCATTCTGGCATTAACGTGTGACTCAGTGTTGTTTGATGTACCAGAAGTAGAACACTCATCAAGAGGACTCATTGGTGGTAGTGTGTCACTTGTAGCCAATGTACAGACCTAGCTCCCCTGTTTGTAGTTGCAGACCTCTGAGATGGGGTTTGATACTTGTTGTGTAGAGGATGACCAGGTGGATAACCCAAGAGTTTGTAGCATTCTTCCTTTGAATGACCTTCTTTCTTAAAGTAAGCATAAAATACACCTTTCTTAAAGTTGCTTCTTCTATCACTGGAGGTGTTTGGAGCAGTGTTGTTTGGTGTGTTTGGTGGATACTATGAGGTGGTATGTAGGGTGAATTCCTAAAAGAATTGAGTGATATTAGGGTGTTAGAAGATTGTTTGATTGAATCTCTCTGCTTCTCTTCCTGCCTTAACATGCTATAAGCTTTTGCTACCAAAGGAAGAGGCTGCATTAACAGAATTTGACCCCTAATGTTTGTGTAGCTATCATCCAACCCCATTAGAAATTGCAGTAACCTCTTTCTCTGTTCCCTTTGACCATTTTCCTTCCCTTTTTTCACAAACACACTTACAAATACATGCATATGGTGCTTCAATTGCATCTAATTCATCACACAAACCTTTAAGCTTATGATAATACACCTAAATTGTGCAGTTTGACTCTTTTAGTTGCACAATTTCATTTGAAATTTGGTAAATTCTGTGACCATCTAATTGTGAATAGTGTTCTTGAAGTTCATTCCATAAAGCAGGATTGACAAAAGTAAGATGATTACCAATCTCTTCTGAAACTGTATTGAGGATCCATGAAATAAGCATATCATTAGCCCTTTCCCAATAAACTCGGAGTGGTCATTCAGCAAGTGGTTCTTCAACTTCTCCAGTAAGCAGTTTCAGCTTATTCTTGGCACCCAAAGCTATCAAAATTGACCTCTTCCATGTCCCATAGTTTTCTGAACTAGTAAGTTTCTTTGCTATCAATAACATGCCAGGATGATCATTAGGATGAAAGTAAAGAGGATGTTGTGGTGAATTGATGTCATCTTGTGGTAGAATGGTTGTTGTGGATGTGAAATGTAGTTCTGGACCTTGAGATGCCATTGTTGATGTTTCTTGGAGTGATTAGAAATAATCAGTTGTGAGAAAGATGAGTTTGATCAGTAAAGGTGATGATTGATTGAGTTTTTGATTGAATTTGATGAAATTGATTGATTTAGGATGAATTTGAGTGAATTTGAGTGATTTGTGATTGATTATGGTGGTTTAATGGTGGATTATGATGGTTTTGATGACTGATTATGGTGGTTTGTAGTGAAAAAATTTTGGCGGGAAATTCAGTTATGGTGGAAGTTTGTTATTTTGATCGGAAAAGTTTGTTGAGAGCAGTTATCCACCACAGTTTGTGGTGGCCTGTCTCTGATACCATATAACGAAATGAGAGAAACACAAGGTGAAAAAGTGAAATTCTTATTATCACAAAATGAGGGTTACAACTAGTATTTAAATACAGAAATGGCGGGAAAGCTAACTAACTAACAAATCAACTACTGTATGCTTCTAGAACTTTACTCATTACATTTGGTTACATTTGTATAAGCTCCTATTCATCATAAGCACCATCTTGTGTGGTTGAATCAACTGTCTTGAGCCTGCATCTCTGCTTGTGTCGATGTTCTGCACAAAGGAGTGTTTGGAACTGCATTTAACTGCCTCATTAAGCATCCCGTTGCTGGATGTGCTAGTAGTTCTTGCTGAGGACACCATTTCACTATACGTCCCCTCTCACGCAGTCTTTCTAGTAACTTATCAGGCAATGACTCAACCCATTCATAACCAGTAACAGACCCTGGTCGGACCACCCACAAAAATGGATAACCAACATTCGCCAACGTATGGGCCACTTGTTGGAATTCTGACTCAGTTATACATGCTTCACTTCCAAAACTTGCATATATCGTAGACTTGGGAAGTTGATTGTCTAGCCATAACAGAATGGTTCGGTCTTGTTCAATCAAGCTGCTTGTGGATACCGAGAAGTACTTGTGGAATGGGCCTAAAGTGAAGTTGGGAACTTGAAAATCCTGGTAGATTGTTTCTTGTGCAGGTTCTTCAAGCTCTTTGAAGGTGTTGAAAATGATGCCTGATGATGCCTTCATCTGTTTAAACATGCTGATGATAAAATCCTCCATACCATCTTTGTTGGTGGCAATCTTTGTGATGTCTTTCTCTTTTAAAGGTGAATATCCTGCTGCACGTGTATCAGAGTTTGAATCTACATTCAGAAGTAATAGGTGTATATTAAGGAGTCAACTTTCTATCAATTCAAAAATCATACTCAGATTCAAACTCATTTAAGTTGAACTTTATGAAAGTTAAGTTCAAGTACAAAGATGAACTTGAATATTTGTCAGATTATTTTCTTTTAAAGTTATCTATTATATATTGTGCTAATCTATATGGATATCACATCATAAAAATCAGCCCTGTAGCAACATATTTAGACACGTTCGATCCATTCAAAGTCGCAAAATTGCAACACAGGTAGCGACGGTTTTAGCCACATTGCAGAATTGCAGAAAAAATTGTTGATTTAGTTGTTAGCTATAAACTCCAATCAAATGAATTACTTAATTTCAGAATATTCTATAAGCTAATTAAGTGGTGAGTTCAAACTGATCCATCTTTCGTCATATCACTAAAATACTGATATGAGAGATAATCTAAAAGAAAAACTGATATGAGAGATAATCTATAAAAACTTTGGTATCGTACTTTTTGTAGAACCAACTGGTTTTAGAAAATTGGACCTCACTTGATATTATGTTTTGACCTTCATAAGACCTGACCTAAAATGTTAATCCCAACACTAAGTTCATGTTAGCCATTAGAAAATTCAAAGAGTGGCTACAATCTAGCTAGCAACCATTTACCATTTAACTAGCTAGCCATTTCTATGTAACTGATTTTACGACTTGATATCATATGTTGCTTTAATAATACATTATAATCTATATGCATATATTTCATCGCATTCACTAAATAGATAACGTTGACAATACACTCAAAATATATGAATCAATATATGATGGATTTGAATAGATGAACTGAACCTGGTAAATCAATGTAACCCTTTTGACAGAATAAGGGATAGCTTCCATAAACAAGGATGCAAGCAAGGCTAGATGTCCGTAGCACTAACTGTGGGAGCTTGAGGTCATCCGCCACGGCTTGTGTGAAGTAGAATCCAGCATCTGTGATTAAACAAGCAACCGGTTCCTCATCCAACAACCCAGCCACACAATCTCTGAAAGGAATTACACACCTTCTATTTAGGTATTTAAGGGTAAATATGGGATCTTCTTCACCCATTGGCATATTGTCTTTGATCTCGTCCGAGATGGACTTGAAGGTGAAGTGAGAATACTTTGAATGATTAGGAAAATTGAATTAGGTGTGTACGATGATTATTTTAAAACCTTGAGCGTGAAGAATGCTTGCTAGCTGAAGCATGGGATTAATGTGACCTTGGAAAGGTAGTGGAAACAGTATAACTCTTCGATGAGTTGGTGTCGGTAGCCGAAGAAGGGTACCTTGATCTCCATGGGCATCCATGATCTATCAATCAAACTATCAAAGTACATATATAGACGACAATGATCACCCCAGATCAAGTATGGAGTTTATTAGTCTTGAATACTTTCTTAAATATTGTATTTGGTATTAGTGAATTGACTTGATACTAATTTAAAACCGTATAGTACACCCCTTCCCACTTATTATCTCCCCGTCATTTTCTACGAAAGTTTCCTCACCTAACCCACAATCACCATCAGTACATGTTATATAGATAATAAATTAGAAATTTAAGTGGATCTCATCATATCTTTTGGTATGAATATTTTTGTCAATTAGTTAACTTTTGTCTCTATTAGATCATGTTCAAGTTTTATATTTTGATAAGAGACATGCATGGTGAACTGTTTAAGTAATTTATAATTGAGCGCATACAATAAGTTTTTATTTATATGTAAGTGAAGGATAAGATTTAACATTGTAATGCATCTCTAATTAAAGAGCTTGAACTGTTTGATAAGAGACATGCATTGTGAACTGTTTGCTACACATAGTATAGTCTAATTGTCGTTCAAAAAAAAAGCATAAACTGATAGAGCTAGCTAGGATGAAAAACGCACACTCTCTGACTAACGAGCTTTAAAATTTCTATATACCCATATTATCCATCATGCACTCGTCTTGTAGCTTTTTCTGAACAACGGTTTTCATTATAAAACTAGCTAGAAAGAAACTACATAAAAATATTAGAATAGATTCATACGAGTACAAGAGATTAGCTAGTCACACTGGTCCAATCGATCGATTCAATTAGGCATCCACTTCTAACTCGTATGACTAATCCATGAGAAATAAAAAACAAAACACCTTAATTAATATCCTCCATAAGATTATCCTTCCTAGACGGTTTTAGGTCGAAACAAACTCGGTTTTATACCATTAAAGGACCAACAATCTTGATTTGACGACTACATCGAAGCATAAATTTAATCTCGTCTTGTAGTAGGTCCCGGTGTCAAATATAATCCTACTCACAATATTCTATTGGCATCCAACGTCTCAGTTTACTAAAGCCAATAGTCCAAACGATTAATGATAGTTAAATGTTTAATTCACCCGTCTAAAACATTCAACTCTCGCACCCCTTTGATTACAACATGAACTATAACATAATAATCACCAATTTAAAAGCCTTATTTTCATTAAAACATGAATCATAACATAATAAACAATAAGCCATGTGACTTGTTACTTCATTGTTTATAGTTAAAACCACCCACTCATGACGGATATAATATATATATATTATTATAGTGAGGGTGGATAATAAGTTTTTCTTCTCTTTTATCATTTTTTTTTTCTCTTTCATTTTATCTTTTTAAAAGTTCGCAGTACTTTCTTTCTACTGATGTGAGTTGTTCCTTATTTCTTACTATCAAAAATACCACACACACCACCCACAAAATACACAAAGTTACTCTCTTCAAATGGATCGGCATAAACATGAGCTAAGGAAATTAAGTAATAGTGAATTTGTATTTTTTCAAATAAATAATTTGAATAAAACAAAACAAAAGATAAAAATCCTAGATATATATCTTTTCTTTTACATATATAAAGAGGAAACACGTTTAGTTAAAAACTGTCAAAGTAAGAAATGTAAAATTACTAATCTACCCCTACTTCTTCTTGCTTCCAAGATTATACTTTATACACATACACTGATACACTTTCTTTTCATAGTTACTTATCTATACTACATATAAAGGAAAAAGAGTCAAAGTGGAAAAGTGAAAAGTCAATATTGTTGAAATGTTGAAATGTTGAAATCTTATTAAAGGAAATTATGAATGTAATTAATATTATTATTAAAACACCCCATTACTTAAAAGTACAATATCCTCCATAAGATTATCCTTCCTAGACGGTTTTAGGTCGAAACAAACTCGGTTTTATACCATTAAAGGACCAACAATCTTGATTTGACGACTACATCGAAGCATAAATTTAATCTCGTCTTGTAGTAAGTCCCGGTGTCAAATATAATCCTACTCACAATATTCTATTGGCATCCAACGTCTCAGTTTACTAAAGCCAATAGTCCAAACGATTAATGATAGTTAAATGTTTAATTCACCCGTCTAAAACATTCAACTCTCGCACCCCTTTGATTACAGCATGAACTATAACATAATAATCACCAATTTAAAAGCCTTATTTTCATTAAAACATGAATCATAACATAATAAACAATAAGCCATGTGACTTGTTACTTCATTGTTTATAGTTAAAACCACCCACTCATGACGGATATAATATATATATATATTATTATAGTGAGGGTGGATAATAAGTTTTTCTTCTCTTTTATCATTTTTTTTTTCTCTTTCATTTTATCTTTTTAAAAGTTCGCAGTACTTTCTTTCTACTGATGTGAGTTGTTCCTTATTTCTTACTATCAAAAATACCACACACACCACCCACAAAATACACAAAGTTACTCTCTTCAAATGGATCGGCATAAACATGAGCTAAGGAAATTAAGTAATAGTGAATTTATATTTTTTCAAATAAATAATTTGAATAAAACAAAACAAAAGATAAAAATCCTAGATATATATCTTTTCTTTTACATATATAAAGAGGAAACACGTTTAGTTAAAAACTGTCAAAGTAAGAAATGTAAAATTACTAATCTACCCCTACTTCTTCTTGCTTCCAAGATTATACTTTATACACATACACTGATACACTTTCTTTTCATAGTTACTTATAATTTAAAAGTTCGAACCAATAAACAATATTCATCCATTTCATACATGAACACGTAATAATAGCTTCACAAATCACAACTATAACTATTTACCGTTTTAAATTTCCGACTTTATGGACGGATAGTCTCTTAATATATATAGAAAAAAAAATGATCCTTAGTTTAGAATCTCTAATAAAATTCATCCTAATTATAGAATTTACTCTAATAAGTAACTTAAATTGTTGAAGTCGTGATTTAAATTAGTGTATTAAGAAAGTGACATGTGGAATAAAAGTTTAAACAAAATTTGGTTTCTTCTTCATTCATTGATCGGATCATGTACCCTTCTAATCAAATGCATCTTACATAGTTGATAGAAAATGGCAGGCAATGCAAGAATCAAAGAAAGGTTGTTATCTCGCAAAGATGGTTATTCAAGCTTCTTTTCAGAAAATGTTCATAATGATGATACTAATAATTCCCTCCTCGGTCGAATCTCCAAAAAATGGGACAATGTTCAGTTATTTCTTATCAAGGTCTACGAAATGGGTAGATCCGACCCCAGACATATCATATTTGGTGTCAAATCCGGGCTCGCTCTTGCTTTTGTTTCCATACTAATATTTCTTAAAGAACCATTTAGTTACATAAGCAAAAATTCCATCTGGGCTATCTTCACTGTCATCCTCGTCTTTGAATTCAGCGTTGGTACGTACTCCTTTATGATCATTTCATGATTAAAGATGCATTGCAAGCGTGCATATGCGCTAGTTTTTAACTAGTTAATTAACTAGTCACTAATAATCTTCATGGTAACCAACTGATTATACTAACTTGTATATTCAGTAGTCTTTTCTTAGCATGAGTATGTAAGCGTTGGACATCTGAATTTTCATATAGGATTACTAGTTATAATGCCCGCGCACGCGCGGGTTTTTTTAAAATTTTTTTGAATCATATATTTTTATTTATTAAAAAACAAATAATTTAATCTTTGTTTTGTTTGATTTATGATGTTTAATAATAGTTTTTTATTATTAAAGATAATTATTTAAAAGTTTTAATCCTATTGTTAATTGCTTCTTATCTATATTTTTTGTATTTATCTTTTACTTGTATTATGGATAAATATAAAATGTTACCTAATAAGAAAATAATCTTTTTTTTAAATAATATTATTACTAAATAAGGTATGGTTTAGTTTTTTTGAAATGGAAAAGTCCCCACTTGGGGTTTTGTTTTATTATATAAAAGATTTAGCTAATAAGTTAAAAATATAACATATGATTAGTATATATATGTGTAGAATCGTTGCACAGGTTTTACTTGTGACTTCCAGGATCGATTCAACAATACAAGATTGACAAGAAATTGATTCTAATATTACTAATAANAACCGGTTGAACCACCCGGGTTGAACCAGGTTTCAAAACATTATGTTAAATTTCCAAATCTTCAAACTTTTATTGTTTTTCGTTTATAACCTATAAACTTTTTTTATCAATAAACTATGTGTCGCTATAAAATCCCGTTGCTATGCACGGGTACTCGTCTAGTAATTTAAAAGTTCGAACCAATAAACAATATTCATCCATTTCATACATGAACACGTAATAATAGCTTCACAAATCACAACTATAACTATTTACCGTTTTAAATTTCCGACTTTATGGAAGGATAGTCTCTTAATATATATAGAAAAAAAAAATGATCCTTAGTTTAGAATCTCTAATAAAATTCATCCTAATTATAGAATTTACTCTAATAAGTAACTTAAATTGTTGAAGTCGTGATTTAAATTAGTGTATTAAGAAAGTGACATGTGGAATAAAAGTTTAAACAAAATTTGGTTTCTTCTTCATTCATTGATCGGATCATGTACCCTTCCAATCAAATGCATCTTACATAGTTGATAGAAAATGGCAGGCAATGCAAGAATCAAAGAAAGGTTGTTATCTCGCAAAGATGGTTATTCAAGCTTCTTTTCAGAAAATGTTCATAATGATGATACTAATAATTCCCTCCTCGGTCGAATCTCCAAAAAATGGGACAATGTTCAGTTATTTCTTATCAAGGTCTACGAAATGGGTAGATCCGACCCCAGACATATCATATTTGGTGTCAAATCCGGGCTCGCTCTTGCTTTTGTTTCCATACTAATATTTCTTAAAGAACCATTTAGTTACATAAGCAAAAATTCCATCTGGGCTATCTTCACTGTCATCCTCGTCTTTGAATTCAGCGTTGGTACGTATTCCTTTATGATCATTTCATGATTAAAGATGCATTGCAAGCGTGCATATGCGCTAGTTTTTAACTAGTTAATTAACTAGTCACTAATAATCTTCATGGTAACCAACTGATTATACTAACTTGTATATTCAGTAGTCTTTTCTTAGCATGAGTATGTAAGCGTTGGACATCTGAATTTTCATATAGGATTATTTAGCTAATAAGTTAAAAATATAACATATGATTAGTATATATATGTGTAGAATCGTTGCACAGGTTTTACTTGTGACTTCCAGGATCGATTCAACAATACAAGATTGACAAGAAATTGATTCTAATATTACTAACAACATAAACTGTTACATTGTTATTTTGACACACTTCTAAATGATACATTCGACTCCTATTTATAGAGTTCTAACCGGTTCCATGAACCATCGTGACTATTCGGTTTATAACCAAATTTAACTAACTAATAACTACCATAACCAACTAACTAACTAACTAACTTAACCGCCATAACTACCAAACGGTTATTAACTAACTAATATACATATTAGGTCCTTTGTCTTTCGTTTACAATACTAACAAGACTTATGCAATTAAAAGTCCAATATTTCCCCCCTAATTGTTTAAGTCTTGCTCTTCGAGTCTCCATGCTCTTCTCTGCGTCTTCCTTCACATTGCCTTCTAACCTGACCCCAAACTTTGTCTTGTTCATTTCATCTTGTGACTCATCTATTTCTGCATCATCCTGCTTGCCTTGTGGGTCTCTTTCTTCTGCAGCCTTGCTACATTCTCCCACTTCTCTTCTTGGCTTCTCATTCCAGGGCACTCTTGCAGTCTCATGGTACACATGTATCATTTCAATGAACTTTCTGTAACAGTCTCTTACTGCTTCCTCTTCACCATCTGTCAGGCCCTGTAAACTAGCAATGGTCTTCCATCTTGTCGCGTTCAAGAGCAGTCCTCAACAAAGTTCTTTCCACCAATTCGTTTGGTGTTCTACGTTTGCAATCTTCTGTTGATTTCTGATCGTGCACTATCTTCTTCAACGTATTCCAATCTTCTTCTTCCAGCAAACGTACTTCATTCTTCAGAATTGTTGCGTCAACAATCCTTGGTGTCGTCTTCTGATCTTTGTGATCAAACGTTGAATCAAACTCTTGTAATCTTTGATCCCTTGTTTCTGATGTCACTTCCCAGGTTTTGAACCTTTGGCTGTGATACCAATGTAGAATCGTTGCACAGGTTTTACTTGTGACTTCCAGGATCGATTCAACAATACAAGATTGACAAGAAATTGATTCTAATATTACTAACAACATAAACCGTTACATTGTTATTTTGACACACTTCTAAATGATACATTCGAATCCTATTTATAGAGTTCCAACAATATGTAGGATCAACCCTTAGCAAAGGCTTTAATGAGGCATTGGGAGCATTTTTTGCTGCAATACTTGCATTAGGGATTGCTCAAGCATCTGTGTGGTGGGCTGGGGATTGGCACGAATTTGTGGTTATCATCAGCATCTTTATAGCAGGTCGTTTATCACTTTCATCCTTTTTTTTTTTACTATACTTTAATCTAGAATTAAGTATAATAATATTCTTTTATAGGTTCTGTTACAAGCTATGTGAAAATGCATCCATCGATGAAGCCATATGAATACGGATTCAGGGTTTCTATGTTGACATTTACTATAGTACTTGACTCTGGTACTTCACATTTCATTAGAACAGCTTTTTATCGGTTCATATTAGTTGTAGTTGGAGCAAGCATAGGTTTGATAGTGAATATATGCATTTATCCAATTTGGTCCGGAGAAGATCTCCACAAATTGGTCGTCAAGAACTTTCGAGGTGTTGCTATTTCCTTGGAAGGTAATATATATTAGAGGTAATGCATCAATTTAATTAAAGCCTCAATTAACTAACTAATAACTCCTCTCACTTTCATGAATTGAGTTATATAGAATGTGTTAAAAGATACCTTCAAAATGTGGAATATGAGAGGATACCTTCAAAAAAAATCCTTCTGTATCAGGCAGCTGATGACCCCCTCTGTACTGGATATAGAGGAGCGGTACAATCTACTTGTCAAGAAGATACTCTAGTAGGTGTTCAACTCAGTTATGTTTTTATGTATAAGTAGCGAGGTCCAAGAATTTGCCATTAAGTTTACTTGGAATTTTTTATAGTTGGGGTTTGCAACTTGGGAACCACCTCACGGACGTTATAAAATGCTAAGATATCCATGGGGACAATTTTTGAAAGTTAGCGGTGCATTAAGGCACTGTGCCTTTCCGGTTATGGCAATGCATGAATGCATACTTTCAGAGATACAGGTAATAAAAATAATTTTTTTTCTTTCGTTTAATTTCTCCCTGTGGTTCACGGGTTTTCTAATTGCTCACAAATAGGAACCACACTGCGGACGTTTATATTACTCTTGAAAACAAATTAAATGGTCCACGAAAAGTATACTCTTTTGCACAAATGGTCATTATCAAGACAAGTTATGCAATCACTTTACACCGAATATTCCCTCTGACAGCCATTGATGCAACAAATTTTTCCTCACATGGACCATTTATGCAATTAGTTTTAAAGAGGGACAGTTTTAGTGATTTAGAGCATAGAAGGAACATTATTACTCTGATAAATGTTGATTGTATATTGTGTAGCCTGCAGCTGAATTGAGAGTGATGTTCAAAAAGGAGATACACATGGTGGGTATGGAAGGTGCAAAAGTGTTGCAGGAGCTAGGAAACAAGTTGGAAAAACTAGAAAAACTAAGCACATGTGTTGACCTGCTTGAGAAGGTGCATGAGGCTGCAGAGGAGTTGCAAATGTTAATAGACAAAAAATCACATCATCTTGTCAACTCAGAGAAATGGGCAGGTGTGAGGCGACAAAAAGAATTTGAAGACCTTCAGGACCTAAAAGACGAGGAAACAATGGATTCTTCCCATAATTTAAAACCCTGTCATACGTCGAGTCATCACATCACAAATATGTCCATAAATCATTCTTGTTTTGGAAACTCAGAAGAGGAGCTGTTACAGTGGCCTTCACGTGTATCACTTCTTGGGGATGCTATACTTAATGAACGTGAGGTAAGGACTTACGAGAGTGCAAGTGCTCTATCTTTGACGAATTTCACATCATCCTTGATTGACTTTGTTGCAAGGCTTCAGAATCTCTTGAACTCATTTCAAGAGCTTAGTGATAAGGCAAGATTCTCAGAACCAACAAATTAACCCCACCTCTACTTATCCATTGATTGCTTAGTAACTATCACTGATTGAGATTCAACTTGTGCTAGGCCCTTTTGCCTTTAATTTTGGTGGTGTTAGAAACATGTCTTTAAATCAGAGTGCTACTGTCCATAACTTTTGTATGCTTCAAGCCTTGATTAATTATCACTCTGCCTTATATATAGTGTTGCCATAGATCATTAGATTTGGTTTCCCTGCCATTATTGACATTGTAACGTAAAAATAGTGATCAATAATGTGGTGTTAAACATGCACATGAGCATGGAGAATTTCTTATGCATGGAGATAGATAACAGATTATACACGACAACGAACCGTCAATCAATCAATAGAATTTCATATATTTTTTTTGCAAATAATAACCAACAAACAAGTTTTCATGGAACAGCGGTACTAAATTGAGCATTAAGCAGCACTGTTCTAAAGTGTAGAGTACATGTACACATTGGCGGAACTATTAAGGGGCAGGGGAGGGTCCCGGCCCCCCCAAAATTTGCGGCACCTAGTGTAAATATTATAGGTTTTAAGAGTAATTTAGTTGAGGTTACAAACAAATCCCCGATTCGGCCCCCCCAAAATAAATTCGGCCCCCCCGAAAAAAATGTTCTAGTTCCGCAACTGCATGTACACTGTTAAACTTCAAAATGTTGTACTTTCCTGTGTCACAGGCCTCTTGCCAACATGTTTAGACTTAAGAATGTGTTTGTAATTGACCATGATGATTCTGAGTATGTGTGATATGTATGTATGCAATAAAACAGTAAATATTGTGGACAAGGTTTACTGCAAATATAAGTTTATAGATAGTGAATTGTTACTATGTTTTCTGTGGAAGAAAACATATATATACAACCTTAAACGACACACCTATTCTAAAACGACATGACCCTTCTATTTGACAGTTACTTTCAACCATTGTGTCCCTTGGTGAAATAACTGTCAACTAACTTTAACTGTCTTTGTAATACGGGTTGTTTGGGTAGCCTACTTTGACCCATAACAGCATACTAAAAATTCGACCCATACTTAATACAAATAATACTTAAACATTGTCTTAAACAAATACTAGGTACTAAAACATAATTCTTTGATATAAATACATTATAGGGTCAACATCTCCCCCCTAATGATTTAGTATCAAAGTCTTGAGTGATCTTGCTTCCATTTCATCACACAATGATATCAAAATCATTGCTTTCTTGACTGCTAGTTCCTTGTGCTTCTCTTTCTTCATTGCCATCCATCCTAACACCAAATCTGCCCATTGTTCTTGTTGTCCATCCCTAACTGCTCCATCCTGCATGTCTTGTGGGTTCCTTTCTTGTGCAGTCCTATTGCTTTCTCCCACTTCCTTTTCTGAATTTTCTATCCAGGGTACTTGTGCAGTGTCATGGTACACTATTATCAAGTCTATGAACCTTTTGTAACAGTCTTGTACTGCACTTCCATCTTCACTTGTTAGGCCTTGTAGTTGTGCAATTGTTTTCCATTTGTCACTCAAAGTGACTGCCACATAGCCTCCAAGGCTATCCACTATTTTATGTAAACTAAACAGATTGATTTGTATCACTCCAATAACCGGTGGTATCTTGTCTAGTATGTAGTACATCATAATTAAGATATACCAAGTAGAACCACTTCACCATCTCTATGTATTTTCTACTGAAGACTTCCCAATTGTTGTACACTAAACTATCCTTTTTAAGCAAATTAACAAATGACATGAATCTGTTAAAATAATTTACCTTCAAGGTAGAGTGTACCATTCCAACTTATAAATTCATCACTTAGCTGCTCGACTTTGACTGCTCGACTGCTCGACTCCACCCAAATTTTGACACGTGTCAAATTTTGGGTGGAGTCGAGCAGTCGAGCATGACCAAATTGGGAATGAGGTCAAATTCTCGACCAAAACTTGAAATGTTGAAAAGTTTTTGGCCTAAATTGGGAATTTTCTCATTTCATATACGCTACATTGTATAGAGCTTGTGGCCCACATCACTTGGCCATATCGAGTATTATTCTGACAATGCGCTAAGCTATACTAGGCAGGACCTTTGTTTAGGACTTTCATGACAGGCTATATTTGGCCAGACCTGGACGCACGGTGCTCCGTGCACCTTAGCTGTAAATCTACTTCCGAAAATTCAATACTTTTTCTTTTTTCGAATTTTTCTAGTGTATAGTTGTATGCCATCATCCACAAAACGTCCATAAGTTATGTGGTATAAAAACAGAAACGCTTTGTATCGTCTTGTGAGTTGTGACTATACTTTTAATTCAAACAAACAATCGGCATGTATGATCTCGGCTTTTTAACTTGAAACAGGAGTATTCAAAAAATTTATGCTAAACAATTCTCGCACATAACATTAAATTTTACTCTGAACAGTCGTTTTTTAATTCCATCTCTCAAATATTTTTCAATTTCTTTTTTTCCTTTAAAAACGGTAATTTTTTTCACACGTATATCACTTATCTCACAAATAACTCCAGCGAGGCTTGAACCCGCAACGTATAGGTTAGTGGGCAACTCACATATCACCAGACGAAAGTCCTTATTTTTCAGGTCTTAATACAATGATAACGTATCTTTTTCATATTATGCATTTGTCAGACCACTGTTTGTGACCTGTGGCTGAGAATGTAAGCTAACAAAAGTTAGTTGGAGGATAAACAGCACTAATGTCTTTCCTTTATCGTACGTCTATTGTTTTTGGCCATTTGAAACTTGTGGAAAATGTAGAATGAAACGTGGTCTTTTTTTTCTCCATCCACGTATACCACAATTATCTTGGCCAACTTGCTATCTACGACCACTCGGGCCACACTTTATATATCTGGTTCTTATAGTTCCCACCTTGAATGCTCCATTCATGTGATCATGTCCTATAACATCATGGAATAAAAAATATCTGCAAGATTCAATCTATAAAAAGACTACCATAAAAGACATTATTAGTCTTATCAAATGCTAATTGAGGTATATATTAACCAATAAGTATAACTGTATAAGCTCTAAACTCTAAGTATACATATGATAGTGACCGAAAGCTGTAATTTGATAATAAGTTGGGGTACGTAATCTTAAAATAAACAATGTATACGTATGATACAAATTAAGTTTAAATGTCAAAAACACCATCTACAAAAAACATTACATATGTGTTCGTAAGTGCATAAATAAATAATTGACACTACGACTTTTTGACAGATGCACGCACGTTATAGACCCTAATTTCTATTTTACAAAGTCTCATTTGATTACTTCAATTCATCCATCGTGTTATTGGCCTATTAGAGATCGAAGTCAAGATTAAATAATGATAATCATAACTAAATAAAAGCGGCCTTTCGGGTTTTGAAAGTCAACCTAGGAACTATTAACAAACAATATTGAGCATGTCATTTGTGGATTCATTATGTCCAAAAGAACAAACCAGTAAGCAACTAAGCATAAAAGATTTCATATAACCATTGATAATAACGAATAATCAATGTATTAAATTACAAATTAAAGTTGTCTATTAAGTCACATGTGATTTTTGGCATTTGAATACCATTTTGGCTTTTTTTTAAATCGTGCCGCAAGGTATATGATACTATAAAACTTTAAATAAACAAAAGTTATCATAGTTAAATGCTTGTTGAAATTAATAATTTCTTAGTTTTTCTTTTCAAGTTTACCTATATATTATGTACTAGCTTCATAACCCGCCCGATGGGCGGGTTCGCTTCATATTATTGTTTGACAAAATCTAAATTGGACGTAAGTAGTAAATAATGAATAACGGCAAAGATGTTAAACAAAAATAATGAAAACAAATAGGCAGTGTTTCATGTATTATATGTTAAAATAAAAATGATATGCAACCTATCTAATCTATAATTAGTACTACTAATTGTTCCACCAAGTGTCTGAATCAATAACATGTTCTAAGAATCAACATTTTATCAGCAAAAATGAATATTTTCAATGCATGTCACGAAAGAGTCAAGCACAAAGTAAAACAATGATTAGATTAATTAGTTGTTTTTATTCCAGCTTGGTATGCATCAGCAGCAGCCATTCACACATTATAAATAACATGAGAAAGTGCCTTGAAGAGTCCTGGTATCAACCCTTCTGAGCTATAACTTCAGGAGCCATCCAATACATGGTACCCTTCATTGTCTTGGCTTCGGTCATTGTAGCCTACATAAAAGTATATGGGCACGTGGTTACGAAGAGACTTAATTTAAATGGGATAAAATCCTAATCAAAACATAGCGTAAAAAACTATCAAAAATTATAGCACGCATACCAGCTCAACTTTATTGGAAGAACCCAAATCTGCAAGCTTTACGCATACTTGGACGAAGTTTAATTGAACGTAAATAAATAATGAATAACGGCAAATACAGTAGACACAAAAAAATGAAACAAAAAGTAAACCGTTCATGTATATTATGTAAATTGTTCATGTAACACATGTAATTTATATACATCGACCAAACAATGGTATCATAAATTAATCTTGTATAAAGACTGACAAATACTACTGCAAGTCTCGTAAAAATGATGCTACACACATGTCGTGCTTTCCAATCCTGATGGTATTTCCCGGATTTTGAAACAAAATACAATTTCATCTCATATATAAAAGAACTATAGTTCGAAGGAGGTCTTGACAAAGAGTATTGATTTGCAAGATAGCAAATAGCTAAAATGAGAAGCCCAAGAATTGATTTTAACAAATAGCTAAAATGAGAAGCCTAAGAATTGCAAGATAGCAAGATACTTTTACTTTATTCTTAATAGGGTTGTCGTCGTAAACAAAAATCCTGCATATTTTTACCAAAAATGTGATCAAACCCCTAAAGTATTTAAAAACTTGGAGCCTCGTAGGATCAAATCAACAGTTAAAGTACTTAAGGACTACCATGTATTTATTACATTATCATAATTCAAGTTCAAATAATGAGTCTATAAAGCACATACAAACACTACTAAGTAACAGCTTCCATCAAGTAAAGTTCATATCATCTTTTAATTCACTACACAACTAAAAGCATTATAACAGAACATACCTGAAGTGGATACATTGCTTGAATCTGTTATGAACTGAATTTGTCAGGCTTGAATAACAAACAAATGTTATGTTAGAACAGTATGAATTGAGCTTTAAGCAAAATAAAGTAGTTGGTATTAAAACAATAAAAACCATTAACACATCAGCAATTGTCCAAGGATGTATGAGCACTCGTGATTCCATTATTTAGCTTGGATATCTCTTCTTGTTCGGAAGCCAAGGCTAAACAACCCATCGTAACCCTCAAAGAGAATATTAAAAAAACAA
This sequence comes from Artemisia annua, assembly GCA_014162995.1. NCBI lineage: Eukaryota > Viridiplantae > Streptophyta > Magnoliopsida > Asterales > Asteraceae > Artemisia > Artemisia annua. The sequence goes on from LBNU01023558.1 coordinate 46,904, forward strand.
TTTGAGAATACTTGAATGAATGAGCAGTATCTATTTAGTTTTAATTAGGAATTTCAGTGTAACAAAGCAACATCCTGCTAAGCTTACCTTTTAGCTAATGAGATTATTAAATTGTGGGCTAAAATTTCATGTTTTTTCATCTTATATCATTTTTCTGCAAATAGGTCGTGTTGAGAGCATCATATAACGGGTCGATTATGCTTACTAACTTTTTTTTCTCCTTAAACCCTTGGCAAACTACTTGTGATCTAACATCTTAAAGCTACCCATATATTTTGTGAAACTAATTTGCATATCCGTAAATGGTGAGATCGAGTAATATATTGCATTGTTTGAAAGATAAGGTATCTAGACTATGATATATAAAATTGTAATAATGTACCGAGATATACTTTTGAACAAAAGTAGCTTTTAAGTCTCCGGTTCTTGAGCTTTCATTTTTGAAGCCCATCAGATATAGAGCAAAGCTTATGAAGTGGAAGTGTATTTACTGCATATATAGGAACAATCACCAATATAGTTGAATCACTTCTAATACACTAAAGCGGTAATAACAATTTTAACTCCCAAAAATTGCATAAGATGACATTTTAATATAATACTCGACACACTACAAACATAACATATTACAACAATGAGTGATTAATTTTTTTTAAGTTAAACTGAAACCTTAATAACATAATAGTAGAATAAAAGTTGCTAATAAAGAATTGAAACTGACCCTTTTTCGGTTGTTGGATGGTTGTTCAAGTATCAATCGATAAAGCTTCATCCAATTTTGATATAACATCTAACATCATCAAATCAAAGTTAAGCACCAAGGAATGAATGTATGTAGTATCTGACATCATCCAATTTTCATTCAATAACAACATTATCCGCCTCTCTATTCCCTACAAAAAATAAGCACCAAGAATGAAAAGAAAAATCTAATTCAAATCAAAGAAATAAGGTACCTATACTTTTAGTCTCAGCGAGGAATGAATGTATGTAGTATGTACATTGATGGCAACTGAGACACGCCTGATTAAATAATTCATTCGTTAACAGAAACATTCAACAAAAATCTTGTATCATGATAAGTGACATACCTAATATCTTTAACTTGCGCATCATAATACCATCCTAATCCTTCTTCAAATTGGGAATATCACCTGAAACAAAGTAGATTTAATTGAATATCAAATTTGAAATAATGATAGTAACATCGGCGAAGCTAAATCTAAAAGAAAGCGAGATTAAATTTTGTATAAGTAAATTCGTATCTTTGTTTACCTTTCCATGAACCGAAAGATAATTGCGCGATCCTTTTCATCATCGTATATAATGCATAGGTATCAACCAATGCAAAAAATTCCAAGAAGATGCGGAAAATTACCTGGCATCTATATGTGTTATAGGTTGTGGTATACTGCACATAGTTATCAGGCCCAACAACCCACCGACCATAGTATGCTTTATGAGACCAGGCTTCCAGCTTCTTTCATAGGACTTAAACACAGATGCAAAACATGTCACTGGACTAACGCTTAGCTCCGCTCCAGCCGACCTTAAAATGACACCGTATACCGCGGGCCCTGAAAGTAAAAAAGATAGCAAGTTAGTTTTGTATAAAATCTTAAAAAGGGTGCTCTACAAAAAATGTATGTTGGGTTGAATTAGGCTGCAACGTACTTGCAAAATGTGATTACAACATACTTGCAGCTTCATATTGGGTTTGAATTGGGCTGCAACCTCTTGCGCATTAAACTCCTGTTTGTCTCAGAGGTTGTAGAAGAAGCTCCTGGACCAACATCTTGTCGTTCAAATACGTGATTATTGTCTGATCACAGGTCCAATCTTCAAATTCAGTTTTATGTCTGACCAAAATTCAAACAGCAACAAAACTGAAGATACCATCAGTAAACATATACTAATTACCAATAAACATTGTTGCAAATATTGAATATACCATCAACAACAAAATTGTCGCAACTAAACACTTGCTTGTAAGCAATTGTCTCATTCATACATTGTGGGTTGTGACGAACTTGATGGCATATTTTTTCTATTTAAAGAAGTGCGGGGTGCTGATGTTTGCACAGACGCGTCTACATGATATATGGTATTTTGGAATTCGGACAAATATGATTTGAAAAAAGTAATCGAATCACCTCGAATAGCCAAACATACAGGCATATTATTTTCTTGTATCATGTTGGTCTGCTCCTACTTGCGTGTTCGCACCTAAAATCACAACAACAATAAAAAAAAGTAAATAGTTACTTGGAACTTGATTAATATTTAATAGGAGAAATAAAATTATATATTCGTTGCATAATTTTTATAATGGTTAGTGCAACAGGAAGTTTACAAATCTGTGCCTTGTGACTTTGCACAACCATTATAGGCACGCATAGTTCTAAATACGTTTTTCTACTGTTTGCGACATGTCCAAATCAGTAGCAACGTGCACATATTTTAATCCAACACATGACTCTGTAGGAGCTGTCTGAGACACCGGTGCATGATCGGCTCGGGAGTTTTTAGAACATTACAGGATATGATAAATCCTCGCTATAACACAATTAAAACAATTAGCTTATACATGTCTGAGCACAAAGTGTAATTCAATACCTCTAAAACCAAAAGTGGCTAATACCTACGAATGTTAGCATCATTGTCACCAGTAACAACAGGAACACCCGACCATGAAGTTCTTTCGTTGGTCGCAGCCAATATAGAACGGCTAGAACGTCGAACAACAACTATTTCAAAATGACTACAACAACCTCTTGATGGTAAATTCGTGGATAATTTAAAAACATTCAAACAATCAAAAAAACATAATAAAATAATCATAGCAAAGTAGCAAACTACTTCTCATTATATAAATTCAGGAATAGTCATAAAAACACTCAAATCAATCAAATAAAGATGAAAGAAACAATAATCAAATAACAAATCAATTAATAATTAAAAATTAAACCCATACCTTGGATCGATTGTGTATACACTAAATCGAATAAGGTGCTTGATAGATTAGGGTTAAGTGATTTGATTATAAATCGAATTTAGGGTTTTGATGATGACTCACTGAAACGTTTTATACCTTTGTTGAATTGGTCTCCTAATGTTTTGATGGACACCATTTAGAGATCATATAATTGTTTAAAGGGCTCATGCTTGATTATGATTTGATTTCGATTTTCTTGTTACGGTATATGAAATCATAAATTGTGATTTTGTTTGAATCGAAAGAAAAGGGAAAGACGAAATTAAAGGGAGAAATTTGTGGGTTTTGTTTATGGAAGTGATTCAATTTTAAAAAATACCGTGTTTGTGTGTTGTTGGTGTTTTGGAAAGGTTGGAGAAATTAAAGCATGACATTGTAGGATTGAAAGCATTTAACACAAATACCCATTTGGTCTAATGGGTAACACTATGTTGTGTGGTAAGAATGTCCCGGGTTCGATTCTTGCTTGTGTCCTCTTTTTTTTTAAGGAATATCGTTACTAAAGCAGCTGCCATGTGGCAAGTTGTTGCCTAGTCATATGATGACTCGTATTATCCAGTCAGCAACTATTCGCCAAGTGGTATTTATGAGTCATGGTACAGCTTTCAAAACATCAAGTACAACTCATATCTTGTCTCATATATATGTAAAGATATGAAAGATTTGTTTCTCTGTTATACTTAAAGATTTTTTAAATACATGGTTGAGGATAGTCTAAGTAAATTTTATACATTTTTGGATTTTAGTGCGGATGGTACGGACGAATCTCAGCCGTCCATCTAGTCAACCATAAGAAAAAGGCGAAGTGGCAGTATCGTAAATATCTCGTCTTTTTTTTAAATCAATATCACAATAGCTTGTTTATTGAAAAAAAATTCAAAAAAATCTGAAAAAATTAAAAAAATAAAGAGGATAACAAATTATTAAGAATCGCTGAAAAAAATTTTAAAAAAAAATCGTTTTCATCGTTAAAGGTATTGTGATATCAGCTCTGATTTTGATATCACATAAACTTTATAAAAATTTTAATATCACAATAATTTTTTACATGTAAAAAAACTTAATATCATGCTTTCTTAATATCAAAGTTAATTTTTTTTAATATCACCGCAACTTTTTCTTAATATCGTAATAAAAAAAAAAAACAATGATATTAAGTTTTTTACTAATATCAAAATTAAATTTTTTAATATCAACGTAACTTTTCTTAATATCGTAATAAAAAAAACAGTGATATTAAATTTTTTTACTAATATCAAAGTAACTTTTTAAGTAAAATGCTCCCTGAGGATGCTCAAGCTCCCTGAGGAAGCATTGGGAATACAAGCTACAAGAATTGGGAATACAAGCTACATGACAAGAAAGTCAAACAAGACAAAAGTACAAAAGTAAAAGGAATATTCTGAAGCATATTCCAAGTGGTGGATGACAATCAATCAATCACATGTTGTACTTTGTACTTTGTAGCTATATATATGTATGTTTGTAATAGAGATAGTTATCCATCCTAAACAAACACAATAATACTTAGTTTTAGTTAGTATTAGTTGATAGGATGATCCTCTCATTGAATCTCAAGCTTAGCTTGGATCAATGAGAGTTTATTGCCATTCTAATGGGGATAATATACCGAGATTATCCCCATCAAGAAGCTGAAGATGTTATCATGTAGTCTAGTTGGTTTGAGTAATCTTGTAACCTTTTTATTCATTATTATTAATGAAGTTCTTATTTATGTTCATCAAGATTTGCTCAAATTACATGGACCAACAAGTGGTATCAGAGAGGGTGGATTTTTCTCTAATCCAGATCCGTTCTATGACTAATGATAACATTCAGCTGTGTCAAAATAAAAGTGTGAATCTTCAAAAAACTGCTACTGTTGTTNAAAAAAAAAAAAAAAAAAAAAAAAAAAAAAAAAAAAAAAAAAAAAAAAAAAACCGCAAATCCACCAAATCGACCCTCAACTCAAAACCGGATCTATCACTCAAAAATTATAGATTCTCATCTACAAAAGATACCATATCAAAATCTAGAACATCACCACAGATCCATAACAAAAACTAAAATCATCACAACAACAACAACAACAAAAAACCCACACCGATCCTCATCTCCAAACACAAAAACACTACACAAAAAAATCATCTCATAAGAGTTTATAAAACTCTCGATCGGAAATCCATATAACCAAAATCTACCCACTCTTCTCCGGTCATAAAAAGATTGGGTCGCAAAAATGGTAGATGGATTTAGGATTAGATGAAGTAAATATTGTGTCATCGGTCGTATGTTGGTGATTCTTGTTAAGTCAGTTGACTCACAAATTAAAGAACAGTTGAGTTTTTCAGGCTCATTAAAAATAGTGGGTCATTATTGTTTAAGGTCGGCTTAATTGTGAAAGGTGTGATTCAAGCAGTGGGCTTAAGAATATAAGCGTGTTGGGATGCTGAGATTATCACAGCAGTGGGTAAAAGGTTGTGAGCATCAGGGTATGTTGTGTTGATTGTAGCTTCAGGCTGAGCTTAATGAGTCACGAATTGTGACTCAGGAGATATGAATTAGAGTGTACATCAGCTTGTGTCAAGGGAAGTGGCTAAGGTGTATAATAGGTATGATATAATTGGGCTGAGTGGTTGCAATATCAGGGAGTGGACGAGACGGGTAGTGACTCAGGAGGATGAAAAAGTTAACTTGTGGTCTTAGAAGCTTATGGGATGTATTAGTGGATAAAACTTTGGGAGTGTTAATGTTTTGTTTGGGTAGAACCCAAATCACAATGAGACAAAACACGAGTCTCTAAGTCTGAAGCCAAACGAGTCCCTGAACTCGTGTGACTCTGAATCTTAGTCACTGAATCAAGAGTCTTTGACTAAATATGGGTCATTCAAAACCCAAGAGAAGTTGCGGACTGAAAATGGGTGTCGTATCAGGGAATGATAAGAATAGTTGTGGGTTTTGATAGCCTTGTGTCTAATGAACATCAGGGAATGCGAAGAGTATCAGGGAGTATTAATGGGTCTTACGGGCTAAGCGGCCTGAATGAAATTGAAGGAGTGGACGAAAAGGGTGTGAGTCGAGGGCATGATAAAAATCAGTCCTTTACAACTCAGGGAGTAGTGAAACAAAGCAGGCTAGTGTCTATCAAAGAAGCGCAGCGGAAGCGTGGTGGGCCCATAATATGTCGTGACATCAGGGGTTGATATATATATGTTGCAACTAAAAACATAAACTGATGTGATCAAAATTGTTGGTCACTAAATATGTTATATCCATACTGAGAATTGTAACTATGTATAATGAGAAAGTGTGAAAAATGGACACTGATGTATCAAATTGAACCAGGTCCATAATTAGCTTTATAGTTAATTGTGTATGTGAAATAAGGATGTGAAAAGGGAGAGGACATTGATGTATCATAATTGAACCAAGTCTCTTTGAACCTCGGTCACTGAATCCTACTCACTGACCTCACTAAACCAGTCACAAAACCCTCTAAACCTTTGGTCACTGAACCCTGGTCACCAAACTCCCTGAACCCCCTGTTTCACTAAACAGGTCAATGAACCCCCTGAACCTTCACCCACTGAACCCCTGGTGACTAAGCCCCTGGTGACTGAACCCCTGGTGATTGAACCCCATGGTGACTGAACCTTACTCACTGACTCCCTACTCACTGAACACCCATACTCACTGAACCCTTGAACCTGAGTACTTAACCCCCTACTCAATGAACCCCCTGAGTCCCCTACACACTGAACCCATGAACCTGGTCAGCGAACCTTATTCCCTGAACCTACCAACTGAACCCTCAGTCCCTCATTTAAACCCAATCACCTAGGCTATTTGTATGTTCAAATAGGGGGAGACTGTTGGGTCAATATTTTACCCAAATATTCCCCACAAGTATTTGAACATAAAATAGCCAAATCACTCACTGAATAAAATAGTAAATTGCTATTTAAGTGAGTGACATATAACCTTTAACACAAACAAGTCACTGAGTGAATAGTCACTCAGTGAGTTACCTTCAAGATGTTCGGACCGAGTCTAAAAAGAAAGACTCAATCATTCAGTGAGGCGGTACTCAGTGAATGATCCCTGAGCCAAAGAAGAAGGTAATGGAGTTAGTGAGTGATGACAATAACTCACTAACTCCCTGAAGCTATCTCTAAACAAACATACTCCCTGAAGATCCTCAAGGTCCCTGAGGAAGCCTTAAGGTCCCTGATGATGCATCATGCTCCCAGAGGATCCTCATGCTCCCTGAGGATGCTCAAGCTCCCTGAGGAAGCATTGAGAATACAAGCTACAAGCATTGGGAATATAAGCTACATGACAAGAAAGTCAAACAAGACAAAAGTACAAAAGTAAAAGGAATATTCTGAAGCATATTCCAAGTGGTGGATGACAACCAATCAATCACATGTTGTACTTTGTACTTTGTAGCTATATATATGTATGTTTGTAATAGAGATAGTTATACATCCTAAACAAACACAATAATACTTAGTTTTAGTTAGTATTAGTTGATAGGATGATCCTCTCATTGAATCTCAAGCTTAGCTTGGATCAATGAGAGTTTATTGCCATTCTAATAGGGATAATATACCGAGATTATCCCCATCAAGAAGCTGAAGATGTTATCATGTAGTCTAGTTGGTTTGAATAATCTTGTAACCTTTTTATTCATTATTATTAATGAAGTTCTTATTTATGTTCATCAAGATTTGCTCAAATTACATGGACCAACATCTCTCTTTCCCAATCCTTTCTTCATCAAACATGTATTTGATGTTGCACTTGTTGTTGTCTGTCTTCACCATGTAGCCTTGTTCCTCCAATAGGTCATAACTCAAAATGTTCAATGATACTTCAGGAGTATATTGGACATTTGGTATCACTATTTCACCATCTTTTGTATTCACCACAACATCTCCAACCCCATAAGAAAATATGAATTTCTTTTCCATTTCTTCCTTACAAATCATTTTGAATTTGTATTTGATTCTTTTGAACAAAACTCTCCTTGGACATAGATGAAACTTGTAGTTGTTACCAACATACGAGATTTCATCCCATGTCTTATCATTCGACCCTTCAATCATGTAATCACCAATTACATGGACTTTTTCAGGGTATTTAACTTCTTCTGCAAGGATTTGTGATGTTCTTTCTGCATCTTGTTGTGATTCTGCCACAGAAAGCTTCTTCGTATTCTCACATGCCCAGAAAGCATGTCCTCTTTGTCTGCAAATGTAGCACCTTGATTTTCTTTCTCTTCTAGTTTTCACAGTAACTTCCTTCTTTTGTTTCTCTTTCAACTTGGCATCATTGTATGCTTCATTTTCTAATACCTTGTTCACAAGCATCTCCTTTCCTTTAGGAGAGATGCTTTTCTTCCTTGTATTCCATTGATACACCCTCTTTGGTGTTTCCCTAAGTAGATACCTTCCTGTGTAGAAACCTTGATCAATTTTTGGTGTTGGCCTTTCCCATGAATCTGAGCCACCGTGGCTCTGATACCACTGTGTCACAGGCCTCTTGCCAACATGTTTAGACTTAAGAATGTGTTTGTAATTGACCATGATGATTCTGACTATGTGTGATATGTAAGTATGCAATAAAACAGTAAATATTGTGGACAAGGTTTACTGCAAATATAAGTTTATAGATAGTGAATTGTTACTATGTTTTCTGTGGAAGAAAACATATATATACAACCTTAAACGACACACCTATTCTAAAACGACATGACCCTTCTATTTGACAGTTACTTTCAACCATTGTGTCCCTTGGTGAAATAACTGTCAACTAACTTTAACTGTCCTTGTAATACGGGTTGTTTGGGTAGCCTACTTTGACCCATAACAACATACTAAAAATTCGACCCATACTTAATACAAATAATACTTAAACATTGTCTTAAACAAATACTAGGTACTAAAACATAATTCTTTGATATAAATACATTATAGGGTCAACATTTCCAAGTTCTTTAAGCTAGCTTCTGCATCTCTGCTACAGTGACAATTCCAGGATCCTTATAGCACAACTGAAACCAAAACCACAATGTCAGCTTCAATTCCATCAACCGAAAAGTAAATAATAAATGCATATAGCCTACTACCTGGTAAGTAGTACTCCGTCTTCTTCAGGGTTTGAAACCCCTCTTTTTATACGCCTTTGCCATCCAACCTTTTTGCTCAGATAATCTCTAGAACTTGTCTTTTTTGGCAAAGCATGTTTAGAAGATTTATTCGTTTTCTCCTTTTTGGCTGTTTCATAAATTCAAATGTATTTTGCTTCAAAAAAAAGAAAAATAATAGTAATAAACTTTTACTATGATTAATCACTTAAGTAACTGTCTCTTGTCTCTTATGTTTAGAGAGAATCGGATCTTTGCACCTTTGCAGTAGACAAAAGGAAATTATTGCTAAATGTAGTAGTAGAGTAGTGGCTCAAAACTATGAAAGAGGCGAGTAGATTAGTTGGTTAAACACTCTAATTCTTCGATACGAGAAGCAAATTGTTGTGTGGAGGAATCAATAACTCGACATAAGCCAAGAGGCATGTCTTGTGCCATTCCATCTGGTCGTATGAAACTGGCATGTATCCTGGTTCCCGAGACTCTTTCATAGAATTCCAACAATTTTTCCCGCTCCTGAAAAGCCCACAGGAACGGAGTTGATGGAGGTTCATCTCACGCCCGTTTGAATTTTTGATGGCTTGTTTGGATAAACATATCCTTGAACTATGTAGTGGACCGTTGCATTATATTAAACCAACCGGATTTTTCTTTCTTCTTCTTTTTTTTTTATTTTATTTTTTATTTTTTTTATTTTATTTATTATTATTATTATTATTATTTTTTTATCGCTATAATAAATTCCAAGTTCCAACCACTTAGTAAATAACAACTAATAGCATACTCTTCGAGGGCCATGAGTTTAGCTAGGTTTGTTTTACACTTAAATGTGGATAGGGTTTTTCATTCAGATTTTGTTAATCTGCCTATAAAATGTGGATCGGATTTTTCATTCATGGAAGCCGTTGGTGTTGTGTGCTGTCTTGAACAAGTGCTTAATTGGCAAAGGAAATAAATTCTAGCATATATAGGAGGAGGCATATAGTTCTTGACATTGAGCTGATCATCTTGCAGCAACAGTACACTAACAAAAGAAACATATTCTCAGTCAATATTCTAGCAAATATATGACATGTAGACATGTTCAACGAAACAGATTCTAGAAACTATTTGTGACTTGATGAACAAATCTTTATGATCTTCCATTGTGCATCGTGACTTATGCTTTTTGGTATAACAGTATCATTAAAAGGAGACTATTATTGAAAATAATTGCTTACGAAAAAATGGGTTTCTTTCGCAAATATGACATTTTCATGCAAATAGTTCACTCGATGAATTAATTAATTAATGTAAACCAGAAAAATGTAAGAAAAATAAATTAGAACAAATTTCAGACCAGATATAGTAAAGAAATTGGATAAACAATTGGAATCACACTTGGAGAGGACTAGGTTCAACAGAAGCGTATAATAGGATTTATGGGTCACGCTCGAGTATGTCCATTTGATCTTGGCTCAACGTTACCCATACTTCAATTCCATCACCGCTACTTGTATCCATCAGCAATATTCCATTCCCATGAAGAGGAATATCATTATTTAAGTACACAAAACACGTCCACGCGGGCCTTCCCCATCCAAAATCAGCTTCATACATTCCAGAGTTGCACATACTACTTGTTGAATAGTAATCTGCATCATAGCTCGACATTTGACCTCCTAACCATTGTATCTCATCAATAACCTTGTCAGAACCTTGTTCACCTTTAAATTGCTCAACAAAGGTAGTGTCAATTTTAGCCACGCTAGAGTTGATGAGCCCCGCCATGGTCTCCAAGCTTAAGTTTTGATTAGGCTCGCACCTAGCCACCGTGTTCCAGATGATGTTCCCAATTGCATTTTGTGGCAAGGGTGTTGCTAATCTACCTCGTATATTCACAGCAATTTGTAAAATTTATGGTCTTTCTCTGTGTAGTTTCCTTGCAGCAGATGTCACACACTTCCAAATCAATGAGGTGACTGCTACAACACGAGTGGCAGAAACAGACTCATTTGCTTTGGCCTTTAGTGCTTGTAAGGCCGTTGCATCAAACCTAAACCGTTTTGTTGAACACTTTCCTTTGCTCAACATCATGGGCCATATCGCCAAACATGATAATGGAAAAGATGGATATGAAGGTGTTGTAGTGTTGGGTGGGAAAAGAGATGGCGAATCAAAATTTGGATAAATGAACTTTTGTGGATCGCCTTTTGCTGTAGACGCCCAAGATTTTAAAAACGTCATGAAAGTGGTACCATCAATCAGTTTATGTGAACTGGACATGCTAATTGCCACACCACCACAATTAAAGAAGTTAACTTGAATCAAAACGAGGTAGAATCCTTGTGGTGCGTTCGGTGGCATTGGAAGTAGCCCTCGGACTAATTTGTAATCTGGTTTTGCAAGAAAGCTAGAAAGATAATCATCAACTTGTGTCTCGACATAATAAACACCTTCATCGTTACACTCTATGTGTAAATCATTTGTATACTTTCCTGCAAATGGGTAAAACCTAGCAAGTGTTTCTGACATTGATTGCTTTAAAAGTTTGGATCGTTGAAGGATAACTTCGTCAATTTTGGTGTCGTCTTTAACATTGTTTGGATAAAAAAAAGTAAACGGGACGTAAGAAGGAGCATGGATTTGATCAATTGCTGAAAGGTTGTATGATCGGAGGTTATGAGGAGTTGGCATAGATGGCTTCACATTTTGTATAGACATTACACGAACTTCGCTTGTGTTTATTTGTCCTACAAAATTTTCACCTGCTGCATATGTTGGTGGAAACTCCATTCTGCAATGCATAACAGGCAAGTTAGACGTCTTCAATGGAGACATAAACCTTATTTAATTTGCAAACAAGAAAAAGAACGTAAAACATGGCGGTTACTCACTCAGAAGAATGGGTGTCATATTCTTGAGGTAAGGCAAGTGGTTGAGCCGAAAAGAACCTAGCTGGTTCATGCGATTGCTTGGTGTTGACAAGATATGCAGCAGCAACTGATCGTTCATGCAGACGGAGAGGCTGCTTGCATGCCATTGAAGATGCTAACAAGGTGCCAAATCGCCTCATCATTTTCACTAGAATGTCTTTTAATTAGAGCTAGTTTATCTTGATAACTTATGATTAATGCATAAGATGCATCATATATAAAGGCAATGGTACTTTTCCACTGCCAAAATCGGCAAATTGAAATAAAAAATACTACTAACAAATCTAACAGCTACTAAACAAGGTAAGAAAGGTTTCATGTGTCGTGCTCACTAATTAGAGTAAATTATACGGATGTCTTTGTGGTTTATCCAAAATTGCGCACACATTTTCTAACTATAAAAAAGAGCAATACCAGCACTCCAAAATCTGTTGTAATTACTTTGAAAATAGTAACAGTGCTTGACAAGTTTTACCGGAAAGGGGCAAAATATATTTAGTGCCAAATATTTTTGAGGGCCCACAGCCTCTCTTAGGGGCTGTTTGATAAGAAATGTAATTTTGCGCCGAATGAATCAAAGCTGCTGAATGATTTGTTGCTGCTGAGTGAACATGATTCTGAGTGAAAATGATTGTTTGATTACTATTCTAAATGAACAATCTAAGTAACATGAAATTACCAACTTAACCTTTTGTAATCCAGCTAAATATTTGTTTGATAAATGCTAGGGATATTTAACTAGAGAAATTTGTAGCTTAAGCAAAATAAATGTTGGATTCAAAAAGTTAGAGTAAAGAGTGTTATCAAAAAATTATTAAAATGATATAGGTTACACAAATTTTAGTTTCAAGTATATATTAACGTGAAGGACTCGTGGAGATTAATGATTGTCTTGATTCCAGCCCTTCACTTTGATATACTATATTCATGCAATAGTTCATCTATAAATTTTGTGACGAAAGGGTGAAAATGATAGTAATAATTGAGGAGAGTGCCTATGACACAAAAGAGTTAAAAGGATATTTAAGTCAAAGCGTAGGCTACTGAATAGGAGGACTAGTCTAAGAATCACGGCCCACTCAGAACTGATTTGGATCACACAACATCCCATTTTACTATACCAAACAACATGGTCTTTGACAGATTCAGGTTTGGCTACCGAGTCACTTCATTAAGTGGCAATCAAACAAACCTTTAGTCTCCACTAAGTTCCGTCTTTCTCAACTTTAAAAAGAATAACACCTGTTGATACAAAAGTTGGGCGTTCCTTGTTTGGGTTCCTTCCTTCGTATCAATTGTTTGATATTGCTTGAGACCTGCGCACTAAGAAGGAAACAAACACCGTTAGGCTTATCGAGGGATTGTTTCCCCCGATTATCCTCCGGCGTGAGAGTAAGTAATCGTAGTTTTAGGGTTGTGAGAAGAGTTAGGAT
>LBNU01023558.1:63906-134188 GCA_014162995.1 Artemisia annua
TATCTTTCCTTTCCTTGTCCAAGTCAAGTGTCTTCTTTAGTTCCTTCTCCTTCTCATCAAGCTACACATATTTAAAAAATAAGGATGAGTACTTGAACAACAGATACTTGTACACTGATCCTTGTAAGGTGATCCCAGTATCCCACAACCACTAACTGGCGAGCACCCTTCAAGTCTTTAACACCATTAGGCCAAAGGGCTGTTGGTAGCTAATTGACTTTTCAAAAGATTCATATAATCTTAATCTTTGCCATATAAACTTTCATTCTTGAGATAATCTCAATCTTTGCCATTATGTTTTTTTTCCTTTGGGTCCCATCCTCTTTTAATTTTCTTGTTTAAAAGAGGTGGGGCGCCTTGTATTGTATTTTGGTTCCCGTCCGAGGTTCTTTTTAATATATTGCCTTTCTAAAAAAAAATTGCAAATAGAAATTCTAAAAGACTAGACTCGGAAAGAATGAGAAATTGCAAATAGAAGATACGAAGTAGGGTGATCGACAATTACATTTTCATGATTAACTCAAAATAAGCCACTTCTTGCAGTTGCAACTATAGTGTTCTTTTTGCATACAATGATCTTAGGAGGTACAGTAGCAAATTAACTCAGAATAGTTGATCAGTTCAATAAATGATATTAGGATAGTTAAATAACACGTTCGGTTGAGAAACATGTTTTTTTGTATGGTCCAGTTGGGTTGACCCGAAACACTTTTTGAGTTTTTTTTCCAAATCTATATGCGTAATTGTGTAAGATATGATTACATGCTTACAGTAACTATATATAATTTTTGCATACAATGATCTAGGAGGTTGTATGCATTCAAAATTCACTTTTAAAGACTTTTGACCCATTTGAATAATCTCTTTTTCAACTTCGAGATAAGCACATTTGGCCCGTTAGAGATATAATATAACCAATCGACCCAATCCCAAGTAAATGGATCGAAATTGCCACCTACAGCTCAAAGTTTCATCTAATTGTCGAGCAAAGAAAGTAGAAGTGCTTGAACTTACAGCATCATAGATCTCATCATTGTTCTCAAAATCCCCGCCTTTCCTTGGGACAATGTGGATGTGAACATGAGGAACTGTTTGTCCTGCCTGGGGTCCATCCTGAAATAAGACAAGCGATGCCACCATTTTAGATTAAAATACTCCCAATGAACACTAGAGTACTAGATTGTACAGTTTCAGGAACTAAAACATGGCTATCAACAAATGAAAAATTATAACAGCATATATTCTTGTGAACATAAGTTTTTCCAAGATATGAGGTTGTAGACTTGTAGTCATGGAAAAACTCAATAAAGCAAAACTGAAGTTTATCATAAGATGTAGGCAGTTTGAACCTGTGTGGCGGTGGGCTCAGCCCCGTGGATTAGTCGGCCAAAAGGCCGGAACCCATGTTTACCCATAAAATTTATATAAATACTCGATTACTTATAAATGCTCAAAACTAAAGTTTATCATATTTGGGCACAAGCAAGAATGGACATAATTTTGAATTGAACTATATAGGCAGCTTACTTGGATAGCAAGTGTAAGTGAAGAAGCTTTGTGGTAGTTCTCAAGTTGTTTCCCGATCTTTTGGGCTGATATCCACAAGTCACTCGTCTCCTCAGGGGTGAGGTCAACAAAGCGCTTCACTTCACGTCTTGGGCAGACAAGCACATGTGGTCTTTTGTCAAGTCTTGCAAAGAGATTCAATAATCGAAAAGCACATAGTGTGATAAACAGCCAATATGAAGAGCTAGAAGGGCCAAAATTTGAAGGACGGGCAGGTTGGTCTATGGGCCTAAACAGGTAAGTAGGAGCACGGGCCAAAACAGTTTACCAGACCAGCACACTTATTTTGTCATATCTTTTCTTAGATTTTACAGATAACTAATGTTTTAAGTATTAAGAGAGACATAATTACAGTCATAATTAATTAAGTTTTTTATGTAAAACGATTCATGAGGTTTTATGCATGCTAGATACACTTTTGGCAGACGTTTGACACGTTTGATCAGCTAGACCTGTTCAACTCATTTTCAAATTAGCCAAGGTTTTCAGGTTTATCCATTTGACTTGTTACGGGCAATGTATAACCCAAATCAACCCATTTTAACACAAATAGGTCTAATTGCCACCTCTATGAAATGTCTAAAAACTAAGATGCAACATGCTCATAAAAGTTCAATAAAGAGACCTTCACTTAATTACCAAAATGCAGAATTACATATGCCAAAAAGAGGATTAACGGGCATATAGAACATATCTATGTATAATAACAAAGTTATACATCCAATACATGTCAAGGATATGACCTGCAAAAGAAAATAAAAACTAGTGAGAAACTAGTAAATTGCAAGCAAATGAAACCACAGGATTTACAAAATCATATAGTTATTAGGCAATGTTTGGCATTGCATTATAAAACCTATTGTTCGTTTAACTACATTCTAGTGTTTGGATATAGCAAAAACTCGTTCCGATTATCCAACGATCATTTCAAACATGAAACTTTACACAACCGCAGTTAACAAAACACTCAATATCCAATTATCACAACATTGGGGGTGTTTGGGTAAGCTTATGGGCTTATGACTTAACACCTTAATTGGGTCATCCAATAACCTTTTTTTAGAGAAACCAATATCAAAGAGCTTATTGACCTTATAAGGGAATAAGCATAAGCTATTTATAAATTAAAAAAAAAATAATAATAATAAAAATAAAAAAAAGAGTAGTGTACCAGGAAGAAGAGGACGAAGATTAACCAAAGCATAGGACAAGTCAGTTGAATAAAAAACTTCCTTTTCATCAATTTTGTACGGTCCAAATTTATAACCCTCACCTTCCATCTACAAAATTAATTAAAACTTATTTTTACAAAAAGATGGTTATATATGAATAAATTTATGTTTAAGTGATATGGGTTTACGAGAGTTACCTGAGTAGATGAAGAAGAAAAAGATGATCTTGTGATGTGGAAAGTGGGCCGGAGAAGGGTGGGTGATCGGAGACAACAAAATGGAAGTAACGATGGCACTAGTTGTAGTAGCATTTTCATTTGTCTTATTAAATGGGGTTTAGCCAGAATATGGCTTTGTTATTTTTTAACTTTTTCCGACCTTTTAGCCGACTAATTTATAGGGTTTGAATCCATCATCACACAGACTCAAACTGGGTAAAGTCATCTGTTTCACGATGTGTGCTCTTTTTCTTTGAATAACTCAAAAATAAAAAGATTTTCGCAACGAATGTGCAATCAAAATTAAACTTCAACCAAGACTAGAGTGTAATCAAGTCGAGTATTGTTTGGAATGGCTTCCATTGTGTTCGACACTTGATTCAGGCTTGACCGAACTTTACATTCAACCTCAAGCTTGGTTTGTCTTCTGAAAATCGAGTCCCAAACTTGACAAAAAATAAGACTACGTTTTACACGAGGTCAATAAATACTTGCCAATCAACGCAACTCCTTTCATATAACAAAACAATTACTCTTATGTTTATAAAAACCTAGAAGGTTAAATTAACATTACTAAAGCTCGTCAGCCGAGTATTTAGAGTCAAACTCAACTCGACGCGCTAAGCCGCTAATACTTGTAAGAAATCTTGATTTGTGCTAAACAAACTTTGAACAAAAAAACTGTGTCTCTAATATTTGTCTAGTAAAATCATTTGCAAGTGAAAAGTAACTGTTCGCAATCTCGCATGATCTTTACTTTTTTTATTTTCCATATATTGGAGTCGAACACTTTTAGTACTATGTCAAGTACTAGTAGTTTATAAGGTCTGAACAGAACATATCTAAACCACATGGACCAAACCTCAAAAAACAAATTGGGGGAAAGAAGATATGATGTTATCAAGTTATCCACATAAACATTTGCACATAACATTTGCAGAGAGAGTGAACCACAAAGAACAACAACAATGGCAAGTGCCACAACAACATGGAGCATGTCATCTTTAAAATCATCACTCCCTTCAATCTCATCTTCAAATACCTCTATTTCCTGCTCATTTAAACCCAAACATTCCTCCAAATTTAGACCCATTTCAAAGCCTCTTTTTGGGTCTTTTCTGGGCTTGTCACCCATTAACCCTCTTTCAAATCTTGGCTCTTCAGGTATAAAAAATTTAGCTTTTTTATATTTTTTTATATGGGTGTTTGTTTTTTGAGTTAAAGTTGTGATTTTTATGGTTCTTGATGTGTTATTTGTGATAAAGTTTGTAACTTCGGTATAATGTGGTTGGAAGAATGAGTTGGGGTTTTAATTAAGGGGGTGTTTGGATAAGCTTAATATTATAAGTTGTGTTGGATACCCAAGTTGCTTAATAGCTTGTTTGTGTTGAAATAAGGTGTTTCATGACATGACAATGTGGAGGAGCTTATTTAGGTCATGAGTTTATAAGATTTTTTATATTGTAAATGTGTTTTGGTAAAGGTGTTTTGAATAGGGGGTGTTTAGTAGCTTATCAGCTTATTGTATTTTGGTAAAATTAATACGCACTTATGCATAGTAGCTAGATGTTGGTGGCTTATGTAAAAGGGGTTCTTCATATTTAACAAGCTAATAAGTAAATCCTAACTTAAGCTGAAGTTGTTTTAATAAGCCTTACCTGAACACACCTTTAGTGAATGATAGTTTAAGCTCTACCAAGTATCTGTCATGTGGTTTACGAATGTTGGAAGCAAGATTTTGTGGTCACCATTTTGTTAATAAAGCTCACTCTGAAAGGATTTAGATCTGACATGTTGGTTTAGTGATTTTTTAGTTCGAATCTGTGGGTTGTGGTTGTGTTAATGGCTCAAGTAAAAAATGTAAACACAAACATTTAGGAGTTATTGAGTTTGAATGTAGCCAATTCGCCATTTGTTTTATTTGTGCAAATGGTACTTATTTGACGAATAGATGGTTCTATAGAAATCAACTGGGACTCCTTTTTGCAGTGAAGGGAGTGTAACTTTGTTTTTCACTCGTAGAATACTAGTTAGGTTTAGAATGAATGCTATGAATGTGAAACTGAAATTTAAAGAGCGTTTTCTAATTCACTACTCAATTATTCATGTTCATTGAATGCAAATATATACGGCTCAAACGAACATGTATGTTACCGAAGAACCATATGCTAATTACATGTGACATACTTTAGGTCTTTAGGATATGGTCCAATAAAAAATTAATCTTGTGGATCCCAAATAAGTACTATTGATTTACTTTATAATGAAAAAATGGCAAATCATAATACTACTGATTTTAGCTAGTAGGGAAACCAGTCAAAACAGGTTGAAAATTGTTTAACCTCTAATTGTAACTTTAGAACTTCCCAAAAATGTGAATGTTGGAAGTTCTTGGGATTAAGATACTATAGATGTAATAAACGGGTCCATGGCCGTAACAAGATTGACGACGCGTTATTCTCTAGTGAGCGTTTTGTATTTTCAGTCTTTTAATGATCCCGCTTTTATGATTTCCTTTTCGCAGAGATCCATGTTTTTTTTGTAACTTTCAGTAATCCAGCTTTCAATAACTATAATATTGTTAATTTCCATTAGGAAACCTCGGTTTTGAGCATAACTTTACCATCATCGACAATGGTGGCCGTGTGTCCGCCATGAGACACGGAAGGCGGGTTCCAAAGCTCAACCGCCCACCAGACCAACGCAAAGCACTTCTTCGCGGCCTAACCACTCAACTTCTAAAACATGGACGGATCAAAACCACGAGAGCACGTGCCAGTGCTGTGAGAAAATATGTCGACAAAATGATCACTTTAGCTAAAGAGGGTTCACTTCACAAGAGACGTCAAGCTCTTGGGTTCATCTATGAAAAGCAAATCGTGCATGCGTTGTTTGCAGAGGTTCCTGAAAGGTATGGTGAAAGAAATGGAGGGTACACGAGAATTATTAGAACTTTGCCTAGGAGTACTTAGATCAGTATAGCAAAGATGCGTCAGCCTCAGTTAATGCTCGATTAAGAAGCCTTTAGATAAAATCCNATTCTGCTGTTGTATAATACAGTTTTGAATATGTTGTTATGGTAAGTTGTATGCAGCAGTTGGTTGATGTAGGATGGATGTTGTTGACTTTTGTTAAGCTGTTCAGTTTGACCTTTTTGATTATGAAAAATGTAATCTGGTCTTTTAGTCTTTTGAGCATGTCATGTATAGCTTTGTTTAGTTGGAGAGAATGTATTCCTCAGGTACAGGATTTTTATCTAAAGCTTCTTAATCGAGCATTAACTGAGCTTACATGATCTAGACTCGAAGTGACAAGATAGGCAGGTTGAGTAGTAGTAAGTCATAGTAACTTCCAATAGAGCAGTTTTTGTTTTGGCTCGGGCAACCGCCTATTGATTCATTACTAAAATTATTGTCGTATTACTACGAATTCTACAAAGGCAACAAATTGACTGTTTTAACCTTTGACAATTAATTCATTCTTTCATTTAATTTTGTTAATAAAACGGAGTAATTTTGAATTTTTGATTACGAGTAGATGAGGTATAACGACCGTTAGTGATGCCCTCGAGTGGATGAGGTATAACGACTCTGTTGGTCTTTATGGTTGGGAAAAGACTGAAGAAATACCCTCGAGTGGGTGAGGTATAACGACCGTTAGTGATGTCAGTTAGAGTGAGGGACTAACGATACATAACGTTTCGCAGTTAAGGATGGACGGTGCACTTTTTTCGGTCAAAGGACGAAACTTGTCGGTCAACGCATACCACAAGGACGAATGGTGTAGTTTACTCTATGGTAAACTTAAACAATTTCAATTTCTATTTTTATGAGCAATTTTTTTGGGACCACTCGAAAAGAAAAGATGGACAATAATATTTGGAGGGAGAAGATCGATATTTAGCAAGTCAAAATGACATTCATATCACCTGTCAAAATTAACGAGTTTCTTAATGCGATCACTTTTAATAACCTTGAGTCCATATCTTTTAAAAATATTACAAGACTCAAGATTATAAATAGTGTGAGTCGTGACGTGGTACATGGCCAAAATCAATGTTGCAAAAATCGTGAAGCGGTAGTAGGGCGGTCGACAACCCTGCAATGACTAATCGGTCAAGACGGGATTAATCTGTGATTAATCGGATTGGAATTTCCTGCATGTTTTGGGTATTTCGGGAGGGCAAACTAAAGATCTTAACTGATTCCAAGCCTACTATGTTTCCAAACCTCAATAAAAATTCTTATCATGAGACCTATTGTGAGTTATAAGTGAAATAAACGATCCACAAATTAAGTATAATAGAATTCATTATTTTATCCTCTCTCAATGTGAAATAACATTATAGTTTATATTAAATCTAAAGACATACGACGCCGTTTCTCCTTGGGCTTTTCCCGCCAAAATCGTTGGGCCACTTTTAGCCTGACTTTCCGGCTTACTTTGGAGAGGTCCGGTCCGGTTGTTATGACATAATTATTACTCCCGTAGTCCTGTTCCAGATCGATCTACTGGATGAAACCCTAGATCCAGTCCCATCTCACAATTGCAGCGGCAGCCATGGTTATGGACTGATAATCGATGTCCGTCGTGATGTGGTAGCGTGATGGGCTGATAATCGATGTCCGTCGTGGACTCGCATGGTAAAAAATATGGGCTGTGGTAATCCGAATGATTAACACAAGTTTCGGTGTAGTTGTTGTCACTTATCTTTGTCAAACGAGAAGAATAATCTCAATTTAGGTATGTGATTTTATTGTATTATATGAACTCTTGGATTGTGTTCAATATGTTTTGGGGGTTTTTTTAATCTTGGTTATGGGTACTGTTTTTTTAGGCTAGGGTTACTTGGATTTGGGTTTATAGCATTGTGTTAAATTAGAGTTAAGGTTAGTTTTGTCACATAAAAATGCTACTGATTTTGATTATACTATATTTTCTTTGATGATTGGTTTAGGCTTCGCTTGCGTTATGCATAAGTGTTCCCCTAAATTGGCTTAGGGTTCGCTTGCATTATGCAGAAGTGTTGGAAGTTTACAGCTCTAACCAGCCATGTATTTTGCTACTTGTCNAAATCATATTCCATGCAAAAATATGGAGTGCTTAAGCAGTTTATAGTTTATAGTAATAACGAGGTTTTAAGCCCCGCGCTTCGCGGCGGGATGTGTCCCCTGAAGCTGCAGCTTCCCACGAAATTGCATGTCTCTTAGCCGTAAGCATATGTATATGCATCTTCAAACTGCCACAATGTATATGCGTCTTCAAAGCCAACTGACATCAAATACGAAGTAATAAAATTGAAAAGCATCAAAACATGTTATACTCAAATACAAGGAAGATAGTTACTTTCACCTCGCTGGACATCAAATCTTGCAACCGAAGGTAAGAAACAGTTTGTTTGCCAAGGTAAAAGACTTCTTTTTGTAAAGCGAAATCAGTTTATAGCATCTATAATTTACTATATATTCTAAAACAACTTATATAAGCCTATTGTGTTTTAGGTAATTATAGTTTATATTAAATCTAAAGACATACGACGCCGTTTCTTCTTGGGCTTTTCCCGCCAAAATCGTTGGGCCACTTTTAGCCTGACTTTCCGGCTTACTTTGGAGAGGTCCGGTCCGGTTGTTATGACATAATTATTACTCCCGTAGTCCTGTTCCAGATCGATCTACTGGATGAAACCCAAGATCCAGTCCCATCTCACAATTGCAGCGGCAGCCATGGTTATGGACTGATAATCGATGTCCGTCGTGATGTGGTAGCGTGATGGGCTGATAATCGATGTCCGTCTTGGACTCGCATGGTAAAAAATATGGGTTGTGTTAATCCGAATGATTAACACAAGTTTCGGTGTAGTTGTTGTCACTTATCTTTGTCAAACGAGAAGAAGAATCTCAATTTAGGTATGTGATTTTATTGTATTATATGAACTCTTGGATTGTGTTCAATATGTTTTGGGGGTTTTTTTAATCTTGGTTATGGGTACTGTTTTTTTAGGCTAGGGTTACTTGGATTTGGGTTTATAGCATTGTGTTAAATTAGAGTTAAGGTTAGTTTTGTCACATAAAAATGCTACTGATTTTGATTATACTATATTTTCTTTGATGATTGGTTTAGGCTTCGCTTGCGTTATGCATTAGTGTTCCTCTAAATTGGCTTAGGGTTCGCTTGCATTATGCAGAAGTGTTGGAAGTTTACAGCTCTAACCAGCTATGTATTTTGCTACGTATCTTGGGTTGGTGACTTTTTTTCGTATCCTTGATTTACTGGTAGAAACAATAGAGGCCGTGATGATGAAATGTAGATGTCTACAAAAAAATCTTTAGAGGCTGATATCTATCTTGGCTAGGCAATCCGGATGGTAATTGCTACTTGAAAAGGTGGCATTTGCAACTGTGATTGCAGCCATGCCTTATTAGCCCATGATGATCTGAATACAACATATCTGAGCCTCCTTTAAAAATATCGCTATTCTTCGGCATTGACAATAAATATATATTAAGGCATTTGCAACTGTCGTATGAGTATGTTGCGTTTTACTTGGCTGTGATGATTGTTCGAATATGATGCCTTGCTGCACAATGTGGACGGATAGCAGAGTGCGAGAAACACTCGCCTCAGCAACCTCCACGCGTTTACCAGCGCACGAACAAATCTGAGCCCTTCATGCGTGTACCAACGCAAGAAAAATCGCCTTGGTTAATGCATTTATCTGATTTGCAGACACGATCCTCACAAATATTGACGCACCAGCGTCATTTGCAGCGTGTGTGTGCGCGTAAAATTGCTGATTTTGGTTATTTGTTACTTAAGGCGCTGATGTATGCGTCTGCATTTATTAGTTTCATAAGCAACATTTACTTACACCGGTATCTTGGCGGGACATCTTCATCCACATTGGGGTTGCAGCCATGGCCGGTGTTTGGCCTTGATTTTACACCCGCACATCTAACCCTGAATTTGGCATAGATGAACCGCAAATCATATATCTATGTTTTCTTTCATAGAAAACACAAAATTGTATCACGTACGTCGCGATTTTCTGACGATGTTTTGTACAAGATTCTGTGTGCGTGATACACAATCCGGAAGATTCAACGTATGTGTGTGCGTGTGACAATCTCAGATATGCATCCGGTAAGTAGAGTTTATTTTCTGATTTGGTTAACGTATTTGATTTTCAAATTTACGTTCACTATTACTGTCACAATATGTTTTAGATTATATTAGTTGTTATTATATAAGCCTATTAAAGCTGAAGTACTTTTGTAAATGGTATTTGGGCTAAATTATTGGTTTCCTGATTGTGATTGTGTCATTTACTTTTATCTTTTAAATGTTATAAACGCACTTTCATGTTGTTGCAGAATGTAGTTCCGGGCCCAAAATTCTTAGCTTCCTTGATGGGACAGTCTGAGATAAAACCAGCGATTCTTCCAGTTATGAGGTGCACGAAGTTGGTGACACTCCCATCGTAGGGCCACTTCCAACGCAGCGACAGGTCGCGAGTGCAACTGTGACCGCACCAAGATACACAGGTCGGTTGCCACTTATATGTTTTAGGATACCTGTTTTTCACAAAAGGTCTTCAAAACAGTCATACTGATAATCAAAAACATGTCGTGGACTATTGTGCAGCGTCGCGTGTACCACCAGATGCGGGCTCCAGGAGGCGAGGTTAGGCCAGCATATCTGACATTTTGTAATATATATCCATTATAATACTGCATCTATGCCTATATATTTAACCCGTCTCTTTTTCGTGTACAGGACCAACAAGGACTCGCACCCAGATGCCCCCCAGAAATTTTACTACACGTGCAGACACTAGCACGGCTGCAAGGCCTGGTAAGTCATATCTGGATATGCCTTTTCTCTTTGCTCAATTATTTGTTACCCAACACTGATGTTACATGTATGTGTACATGTTACCTTTGTTAATAGTCATACGAAGCTTATCGTATGCAACATTCAAAAGGTTGTTGTAATTTACATTTGATCCTTTTTTTTGCGCGCTGTTCTTGCAGATATGTGTCGTCCGACCAAAAGTGTTATGGTTACTGAAAGTAAGTTAGTTTGTTGGTTTTCAAGTTTTAACATCTCTGTAGTTTGCCTAATACTAATATACTTAAGTTGCTATTGTACTAGGTATAAATGGAGGATTAGAAGAGGAAGTCAGTGATTCAAGAATTTATACCGCTTAAAAAAGGTTTTGATGATGATAAGGTTTCGACGCTCGAAAGAGGTAACAAGTTGATAGATTAGTGAAAGAGGATTAAGGGGCCAATTGTGTGAGCTCATAAGCATCACAGGCAAGTTATTCTAATTAGCAGTTGTTATGTCAAGCATTGCAGCATCAATTTAATCTGGCCTGCAACATCTTATAATATGTATTGGAGAATGATTTTTGTGCTCAATTGAACTTTCACAAAAGCTAAACTAATTAATTAATTTTTATAATACAATCTACAATTTAGTTAATCGAACCTGAATCGGTTTATTACTTTGAAATAACAGTTGGATAGCTACGGATATATGGAATTCACTCATCTATTTATTTTGCAGGAGCTCTCTAAATCTGATGGTCACTTGATTCAAGAAAACTCAAGAAATACGCGCCGTGCTTTAAAGTCATTGACAGAATTGGAACGATGTTGCTGCTTCTACCTCATAAGCATCACAGGCAAGTTATTCTAATTTGTTGTCTTCCACTTTTTAAGTCCCAGAATCACTTTTCGTTTATTTGCTTTTAGGCTATGTGTTAAAGCCAAAAAAAATGGTAGATGAAAAGGTTGGCCTTAATTCTGCAACGGAGGTAAGGGTTGTTAGGTGTGCTTAGTTTGGACCGGTGTCGCTACTCTTTTATAGTTTCGATTGAAAAGGAGTCCAAAACAATAGTGTGTAAGACATCCGTTTTAGAAATAACTAAAACGTTCTTTATAAATAAGCCATGACCTTAACCTTATAAGCCCAAAGAAGAGAGATTATCGGCTTTTCCTAATCTCAATAAGCCGTTAAGCCCATAAAATAAGCTAATCCAAACACCCCCTGATTATCTAATTTAGCATGCCCTTTTAAGCTGGGTCCAATGGGTACTGATTATTCATTTTGTGCTTTTTGTAGTGCTGCAGTTATTCATAACACAAGTACAAGATTATGTGATGTTGCTCCGTTTGAATATTATTGCAATTTGTATAACGTAAGTTTAGTTGAAAACTTAACCAGTTGTATTGTGTTGATATTTGGTGGTTAATCTTTTGTTTAATTGAATATGTAGGCTGTGAAAGAAGCCGAGTAGACATGACTACGGTGACAACTAACAAGCGACAACGGGAAACAGCCACTACAAGGTAAGTGGGTAACAGGAAATATATATTTGCAATCACCTTCTTATAATTCCATCTCTTAATGCACAAGATTACATGTATCATATTGTTTGTCTTGGAAAAGTGTTTTTACCATTATAAAGGCTTCACAAATTCAATACTTCAGTTATGAATAAAATGCCAAAGCTCTTTAAAATCCTTTTCAAGTACTTTAGCCATATACTTCAACAAATTAAGCAGATATGCATTCTCAAACACTCCGACAAATTAAGCAGATATGCATTCCCAAACACTCCCATTACAAGTTGTTTGAATGAACAATTCCTAATTAGTTTGTGGTTTTCTGTCCAACAGTTGGAGGAGAATAAGAAAACTTGAAGGCATGCGCTTGAGGATGGAATTGCTGGGAGAGATTACTCACTTTTTCAGGTTATATCCTTTTACGTTACATCAACTTCAGTTTCTTTGCATTTTGTTGTAGGACAAATTATATAATTATTGAGTTGTTGTGAGTAAGCAATGATTTTTAACGTATTGAGTTTTAATGTCAGTAAATTATTAGGGGTTATTACTAAATTTAGACGGTGGTGAATAGCCGAAAAAACGCACAAAATAGCCAAAAAAATGCATCGACAGATGGCTTTGTGTCCTGTTTGGGCCATTTTTTTAAGCAAAGAAACTAATTACTAGAATGTACAAGATAAAATTTTAATGGCTAAAACGACACAAATGAAAAAGTTGTTAGGTATTTTATGCTAAATAGCTGCCAGTAAAATCTGAATATTTTTGTATGCTTATTTTCCGAGTTAAGTCTTTTATATCTTAGCTTTTTGTCGGTCTACATCTGTTACTGGAAGGTACATATGAGCTGCTCTAAATCAATTTTCATATTCATTCACTTTTGCTTTGTGGTCAATGGTCAGTGGCCTTGAAATGTATGCTTTCAGAAACAACCTGTAACATCTATTCCTGGAAATCGATTTCCAAAAAGCTATGGAGAAAATAAACAGGCACGCCGGCAACGCGGCGATCGTCGCCAATCTTGTACAACATAAAGCAAGTTCAAACAACACGAACACGGTATTTGGTACTCTAAAACCAATCCGTAACAATCTGGCTGATCCATAATTCTATGTGACCCGTTTTGACAGACACATATTCCAATCCACATCCAACATGCCCAAAGTTACAGACTTAATTAGGATATTACTGTCCCAATATTCTTTCAAGAACGAAAAGCAAACTTTGAAGACATTCGTATTGGACATGAGTGATAAAATTCTGACTTTGCATTTAAAACTTCACTAAAATTCTGACTTTGCATTTATCTCAAGTTTTAACCATGCCTCGAACATGTGACCATTAGCTTTGACAACAGATTTGAAACCAATAAGCCACACAAGGTTGGTAGTAGTCTATCTCAAGTTTTTACCATGCAGAACATATGACCATTAGTTGTCAAACTATTAAAAGAAAAAAAAAAAAAAAAAAAAAAAAAAAAAAAAGAGGCAGTTTTGGCGAGCTCTTGTTTATATGCTGCACCCTTTCTCTAAACAACCCTTTGTGTAGCCCCCCAAACGTAACATCTATCAAATCTTTTATATACAGATAAAACAAAACCCCAAGTGGGGCGACTTTTCCTTTCACAAAAAAACTAAAACCGATTACGTTGATTTAGTAATAATATGTCATTTAGAAAAAAAGATTATTTTCCTTATTAGATAATTTTTATATTTATCCGATAACATAAGTAGCAGTAAAATACAAAAATGATAGATAAGCCATGCAAGTCTAAGGCAATAGGAAGTAAAAGGTTTTTAAATAATTATCTTTAATAAATAAACAATATAAGTAATTGAAACAGCTCAATAGAAAAATCAAAACAAAACAAAGATTAAATTATTTGTTTTTTAATAATAAAAATAATATGATTCCAAAAAAAAAAAAAAAGTTTTTTAAAGTTATGTTTAAGTAACAAACTTTCCTTACTCGTTGAAATGTTCATGGCCCAAAGTTTTGATTCATCAATCCCCTTTCACGTTAATTAAAAGAGATGCATTTACTCTCTTGACAAACATGTGATCGGTATCGCAGCTACTAGTAAAAAATGCTATCTTAGCAACAATTATTTTGAGCCAACATAGACGAAAATAGTCATGGGCTAAAAATTATGTATTATAGGTCATCTAAATTTTTAGTAAAACCAAAATTGTTAACAAAGTTGCTATTCTTCTTTTTAGAAACAAAAAAAATTCAGTTTGGTACTTTTCAAATGAAATATAGTATATATACTTATACCTATATCAACTACTACTACCTATATATTACTTATAGTATATATCTAGTATAGTATATAATATAATATATATATATATATATATATATATATATATATATTGCTAATTTAGCAACGACTAATCAATTTCGTTGCATTCTAGAATTAGCACCGGTAGAATTAGCAACTAACACAAATTGATACTAATTCGACCGGTGCTAATTTGAGAATGCAACGAAATTGCTTAAATTAGCAACAAATATTTTTCGTCATTTATAGATATACCAACTATTTTTTTTTTGTTGCTAAAAAGTTGCAACTTTGTTAACAATTTCGTTGCTAAAATTAGGTGTTAAATGCATAATTTAGCAACAATTTCTATATTGTTGTTAAAATAATTGAGGTTAATGACATTTTTTCTAGTAGCGATGTCACGTTCATTACCATTTTCTATCAACAACTTCTTTTGACATTTCATGGTCATGACAAGTTGATGATTTTTTAAAGACAAGTCTTTAGGTACAGAGTTTGATGAACCTTCACCGAGCTATGAGATCCTAGTACATGCCCTTTTTTTTAGGAATTTATTCACTAATGCACCAATTAACTCTATCTAAGCTATCTAACCAAGACTTATTTATCAACTTTTCTTTTTCAAGTTATTTTCTAGGTGCTTGATTCTCTTTGAGAATCTCAGTGTTTTGGTGCTGAAAGTAAGGGCTGAAAGTTTGGCCTGTTTTAATTCTAAGAGTTCTTTTCTACATGTATACGGTTCCTGAACAATATTCCTATATTGCAACGTTAGGTTTTGTCTTTGTTCCTCCACATATTTAAGGTCAACACATAAATAATCAAGAAAAAATTTCGATCATCGTTATCTTCTAGTTCAAGAAGAGTGTGTACCTTTTCTAAGGTGATTGTAACCCATTCCCTATTTCTAGTTGCTTATTTTCTCACAACCAGTTTTTCATCATCAACTAAGACCATGAGTACTCCCATCTCAACCGGCTGATCATCATCTGATGATACTTCTTCTTCATCCCAGTCATATGACTCAATAACAAACCATTGCCTCTTGCTTGAGATGATTATGTAGCTAGGTTGAGATATTGAGTAACCAGATGTTAAAAAAGCCAATTTGGCTTTAACTTTGTTTTACTTGGTCTCAAAGTCCTTTTGAATCTTTGGTTCAACTTTGTTGTGTGAAAAAGTTTGTGAAGATGTGAGTTGTTTTGGTTGAAACTTGTTTTGGTAAGGTGAGGGATATGAAGGGGTGGATGTTTTAGAAAAGCAATATTTTGCAAAGTGTCCAGTTTTAACACACTTATAGCACTCAATTTTGATAACAATAAACATGCTTTCAGTGAAGATATCGAAAATACAAAGGTTTAAGAGGTTTATGCATAAAAGCAAGACTCCCATTTTCATTGTAAGTTAACTGTTTGTTTAAACTTTAAAGCATTTGAGATAATTACAACTCAAATCAATCCAATCATAAATTCAATGTGTTACAGTTGCCATATACTCCTGTGTTTTCTCAAGCTTATGGGCCCACACGCAGCTGCTGTACTCAATATTGCGTACATTTTGCTTGGTCGGGGTGACGTTTGTAAAGATAAACACTTCAAGAAATCGAGATAGCTCTTTTACCGCAACTATAAGATGAAAGTTTGACTGCTAGTTTACGTTACATGCTGCTATAAGAGTACATGTAAATTGGTTGGAATCATGATATAAGAGTGAATGCAACTGTTCAATTAAAACTCACACAATTTATATGTGATAGTCGCATACCTTTTGCCATTAGGTTACGCATGAGTAGTTAAATCTTACATAACATATTAAGTCGAAAACATTTCCCCCTGATTAATTCATAAGATATCAATGCTCTTCATTGGTTTCTAAACGAATGTATCTTGTCTGCTCATATGACTAATTAGCTTGTTTAAAAAGTTACATCAAGGTGTAATAGCATGTTTTTAAGGCTTATCATTCTGATTCAGTTTCTAAGCATTTACCATGATGACGAGAGTATGCATTACGTGTAATCCGAACGATAAGGTTAGGTTTTGATTGGATGGACAAGATCATATATCACGAACTCATAAGGATGTGATAAGTACAATTTACATGTTAAGTTTCATGTCATATGAATGAACTCTTAAAGCCTATGTTGCTTAAGTATTATAGTGGAAACATATCAATATAAGATAAGTTTAGACTTTAGACCCATCCAAATCATATTTGTAGCTATTGTTTCTTGTTACTTATATGATTACCAAGATACGAAGGCTAGCGGCTTACAAATACTAAGATATAGATCACATCTTCCTTTATATCAATTGGCAAAGTTACTTTTTCTAATGAATAGTAACAACTAAAACGCCGTGGTAACAACCCATTAAACATCTTATTTATTTTTACTATAAAATATGTTCTTTTATTTTTGAAGCCCAAATGACTTTCATAGCACAATATTAAAGTATTTATATCCTATTTTGGTCATGGTGTCATCACTACTGTACTATTATTACTATGGTTGTTATTAACTTATTATTGTTAGAGTTGGTGATATATGTTTTCATTTTTGTAGTTTTATATAAGGCTCTAAAGGATTAATGACCTCAACTCAAATCAATTAAAAAGTTGTCAAAAACTTAAACCAGATTGTACACATTACGTGTTTTCAATATGTTATTGTTTGATCGAATCACACACTTTAAGTACACATATGGTAGACCAAACAAGGTGAGGCCGCAAGATTTTTTGCACGAATGGGTTCGATAAAGTAAATAAGTATTAAAATAAGAGATATATCCCGTCGCAACGTGTGGGCAATATACACCTTGGTAACATCACACATAGATATAAAAAGTGTATTACAAAACATGAAACGTACAAAAAGGTATAGGAAACATGAGTGCATACGAAGGTATTTTTATTATTCAAAATTAAATGGCTAATTTTAAATTTCAAATTTGTAGTTCTTGTGGTCTGTGTTTTTATTTTAATTTATTTATTTTTAGTTACGGCAGTTAAAAAAAATAGTGATCTTAAAAAAAAAAAAAAAAAAGGTATTATGAAATACCTATAGGGCTGTATTAAGCGTTGGTACCGACCTCGAACATGCGACCATTAGGCTTAACTCTCCACGTTAAACCATTGGACTACACAAGATTGGTGATAGAAAGTCGTGTTTTATATATTTAATTATACCATAAATGAAGATATTAATATACACGCTATTAAGTATTTTATTGAGAATATATATGTTAACTTTATAAAATAAACAACTCGATGAAACAACTTTGGATCATCAGATGTTGCAAGTGTTTCAAAACATTTAATATAGACTATTAATTATACTAAGAAAAACATTTTCTGGTAATTAACATATACGAACTTACAAAACTAGACTGTGATACGAACTACACTTGTCGATGGTGTCGAAATCATATCATTTTCTCCTACTTATAACTGATAAGATCTCGTTGCTCGTTAATGATTTCCTAAACAATATAACTGATAAGATCTCGTTGCTCGTCAATGATTTCCTAAACAATAACGTGCCACGTCTACTCTTACGCTTGTCCTGTTAACAAACTACATTTACATTAATAAAATTGTGATGCAAGGCAAAATTTTAGTCATTCTCGCATACAAAGACAATATCTTACGTGGTTTTACGTAACGAGAGTTATACCATGGCGTGTTTACATTCCAAGTCAGTTTAGTTCGAGCTAGCTTGACAGCTTGTCGGAGAATTCTTGCCATTTAAAGATTTTCTGTACACAAATGTTAGGAGGAAAAATAAAAATATAAAATAATAATAATAATAATAATAATAATAATAATAATAATAATAATAATAATAATAAAAATAAAAATAAAAATAAAAAGACTATTTTTATAAAGACTTAAAAATTCATGGCAACAAGTTGAGATGGCCGAGTTGGTCTAAGGCGCCAGATTAAGGTTCTGGTCCGAAAGGGCGTGGGTTCAAATCCCACTCTCAACATTAATCTTTTTTATTGTATTTTTTACGTTTACTAAAGTTATTAGCAGTATGTTTCAACATTTTGACTGTTTTATTTAAATTTGACACAGTAGTATTTATGAGAATATAGGGTGAAAAACATGTACAAGATATATACATGCATAACTTGAATCACGAAGTCGCAAGTTTAGCTAACTTTGGTTGTGAGTTCATTCAACTGAAGAAGTCATTCGAAACAGCATTTTGTCGACACGGTAGAAGTATTTGTGGACTTCAGTCCCATCTTTAAACATAGATTTTATCCGCAAAAGAAAGCGGTGATTCACATTTTTCCATATGAATGAATTTGAAGAGCTTGTGGATTGGGTTTTAGCATACAGAACACTTAATCTGGATAGTTTTACTTTAAAATGTCCGCTTCGGTATGATATGCCCACCATTGGGCAATGGATTGATCTCATTGTTACACATTAGGTTAAATAACTTGACTTGGATTTTTGTGTCAGGGATGATGGTGAGAACGAAATTGTCGTGTTACCACGTTGTTTGGTAGATTGTGATTCGTTGGAGGTCTTAAAGCTAAATTTGTTCAGAAGTTCTTTAAGTTTTGAAAGTTTCACGGGTAGCTAGATGCTTAGGAATTTTGACTTGGATAATGTTGAGTTACTAGACCATAATTTAGTACACTCGTTTTTGGTAAACTGCCTGTTGCTTGACGAGTTGAGTTTAATAGGCTGCTCAACCTAAAACCTTGATTATTTAGATATTTTGTGTCCGAATCTCAAGACTAAGAATTGAATCGAGCATTGGATTATTATAGAATTCAGTTTATGTGAAAAGCTTAAGCTCTTATGCCCAAAGCTTGTGTATTTGGAGTATAGTGGTTATATAGCTAATCTACTTGACATAAAATCCTTGAAGAAAGCTGTGATTGAAGTAAAACACACAGAAGATTTCGAGTTGATGGATGACATTTTTGGCGCCACCATATGTGAGTTTTTTGCTCAAGTTTCTCACGTGGAATATTTGTCGATCAACTATGATTTTGTTAAGGTAAATTCCGATCTCTTTCTTCATGATTCGTTGACACCTATATATGTCGTTTGATCTTCGAAATTATGCCTATTAATAATTACTAAAACGTTCATCCAAGACTTTGTTGAGGATTAAGATTAAGCATGGCCAACTAAATTAGTTATACTTTAAGTATGTTATGTTATGCTTAATAATTATTGGTTTTACCATGAATAGTTATTCTAAAACTTTTCTTGCTGTTACCGTCGTAGTCAATTTCAATCACATGTGAAAGTTGTAATTGTTCGGAAAAAGGTTTCCCGTCTCTTCCTAATTTGAAGACATTGGTGATAACAATTGCTTGCTGCTTAATGGATGAACTCATCTGCATTCTCAAATGTTCTCCGGCCTTGAGTCTCTCCATATGATAGTTAATGAGGTAGTCTTCGTCATCTCAAATATTAAAACATTTTCTATAAATTATTCTTGAAGCTTCATGGATTACTTTTGTTTTAGGTTATATGAATGAGGTGTATAGCATCTTAAATAGGCTAAAGATATATATTGCTTGAGCTATTGATGAAAGACAGTTAAGTTATGGTTTTAAGTAAAAGCGAGTAAAACTTTTAGATGTGCCAAAATGGCCTGGTTCAGGTGGCCTATTATAAGCGTTTTTGTCCGATTTAAAAAATTCTACGACTATTATCCTTGGGCTGCATGTTAGCTGTGTAACTAGAGGTGGAATTTTAACTTGATTTGGTTTTATGAATTGTATGTAATGGGTCAATTTGGTATTAGAAAATACATTTAGCTTAAGTGGAAACGCGTCAAATGGGTTGAACGTATTGAAAGTTGCATCAAATATGTTCACGTGCTTATTCCTTAATACCTCCTAAATTATAGTATCATCCAATAATCCAGATTGCTACGGAGTGATCTAAATATATTTAACCTCTGCAAGCTTCAACAACTTCATTTGGCATAACCAGATCAATATGATACCCTTTTCAAGAATGCCAAAACCATTATTTTAAGATTTAGATCAAGTTGAAAGGACTTATGATTTTTTCTTTTTAAATTTCTGAAAGTGATAAACAAGCGGCTTTTCTGAAAGTGATGCAATCTTCTGATGAAACTGCAAGTAATATGTATTCAGTTGATTTGTCTTTTAGTTTTAGTAAATTGATTGATGTTCTTCAACACAACGATAAAGAACTTTAGCTCTCAATTAAATTGCAGGTTATTTAGTAGTGTGCTGATAGACGCATTAATTTTGTGGTAATTCATTCATTAAAATTACAAGAAGCAATATTTGAACTCAAGATCTCGAGATACTAATGAATAGCGAATGGCCATCATATGATATGTTTAGTATAGTTTGTGAATCTGGTAGGTTGATAGTTAAAACGGATTCTAGTTAATATGCTAATTATCATTGGTGATTTTTGTGTCATCAACTATTTGTACTTTTTAGGTGATTGTGGTTGTTAAAGATTGATGAGAACTCATAAGGAGCTCAAAGATAGGCTAGGAGGGGTGAAGTCGACACTCGTTTAAGCTGATGTATATATTCCCACCGTGACAAGATGTGAGGGTAAATACGGGTGCCCCGCACGACCTTGCGGTTCAAGGGACATTTATAGACTACTAAACCGTTAAAAATTGCATAATTTATCTTTGTATATGAGTGTAATTGTGTAAAGAAGTTATTTTTATTTTTTAGATAAATTAAAAAAAAAAAAAAAAAAAAAGGTATTATGTAATACCTAAAGGGGGTATTTGGCGTTGGGTGCAATCACACCAACCTCGAACATGCGACATCTTGGTTTTATTCTCGACACGAAACCATTGGACCACACAAGGTTGGTGATAGAAAGTCGTGTTTTATATATTTATACCATAAACGAAAGATATTAATATCCATGCTATTAAGTATTTTATTGAAAATATATATGTTAACCTTATAAAACATACAATCGGTGCAACAACTTTAGATCATCGTAATATCTTAGATGATGTTTTATAAATAGCCGTTCCAAGTGTTTCAAAACATGTCATATAGATTTACTTAGCAAAATATTGTCTCATGATAACAATGAACAATTGATGTTAAAATAGATACAAATTGTTTAGCAACATATATGAACTTGCAAAACTAGAATGTTGATACGAGCTACACTCATCGTTAAACAGTATCTGACATAACAAATGATGTCGAAATCATTTTCTCCTTCTTATGATTGATAATATCTCGTTGCTCGTTAATGATTTCCTAAATAATGTACCACGTTTACTCTTCCGCTTGTCCTGTGAATAAAGTACATCAACGATAATTAGTAGGTTGTGGTTTAAGGCAAGATTTAAAATTTTTAATCATTCTTGCGAAGTATCCATATATAAACATGTAATTCTCGTTGCTCGTTAATTAGAACACACATTACCTGTAATTGAAACGATAAGGATTGAGGTTTTGATTGAATAGACAAGTTATCACGCACTGCTAGAGCTGTATTAAACACAATAAATGAGTTAAAGTTTCACCTAAATTGTGTTTTTCAAAATTTATGCTGTTAAGAATCTGTAGTTCTACCAGAAAGTGACGACGATGAATCTCTAGTCTTTTCACTTTTGACTGATGCCATGTCTCCGAAATCAGATGATGGTGTTTTGTAAATACAAGTGTAGAAGAAAAGCGGAACTTCCTCATCGAACTTAAACCCTTGGTTAATGTTAATGTTGTTTTCATCAATCTCGCTCCCCGAGTCCCTTTGGAAAACAAGTCCAAACAATAACAGCGTATAATTATCTAATTCAACAGGATATGACGACATGATATTGGTAAATGCCTTTAAGTATAACTACCTTATGCTCTTGTTTCGACTTAAAACATCTGAGGCAGCTGATAAAAACTAACATGTTAGTACTACAATGTTAACTAGTTAGATATGAATTCTATATCTGAAGTACTAAAGACAATATCTTACGTGGTTTTAAGTATCGAGAGTTATATCGTGGGGTGGTCACATTCCAAGTCAGTCTAGGTCGAGCAAGCTTGTCGGAGTATTCTTGGCATATAGAGAATCTCTGTAAACAAATGTTAGAAAACAAAAAAACTGTTTAGTGCAAAAGTAACGTATGTCAAATAATACTTTCTTTGTCAAATATGCAAGATTAAAAGGCAATTTAGTCTATAGAAACAACAAACCTGTTTCATGGAATCAATTTTAACTTCGGTCTGAGAGATAATGTTTGTGTTTGTTTCTGAAATATGGTGATCAAGATTTGCCGAGACACTTCCAAGATGATCCACAACTGCGACTACTGCCCTACAAACATATTCCTTGGTGTTCTCAACGACTCTGCGTGTAATTAAGACCCGTAAATTTTGATCATGAATCAGTATTCAATGAGTGCAAATGTGCAATGTGTACTTTCAAAACGTATAATGGTCTTTTTTCACATTTCAGTAACAAGTATTCTGTTTTAATATATTAGACAAACATTTATATTATGCGGCGGGTCAAAATGGGTCTGAATGGGATGAACCAACCTACAACACTCTTTGGTTTATCATATATTTGTTACATATTTTTTTTATTTTTTTTTATCTGTGATTTTTAAATACTAGGCCATATAGTGGTGTTTTGAACCTTGCCGGATACACATTTGGGGTGGTAAGGGGAAAATGGTCGGAAATGGTTACTAAGATACCTGGGTTAGCCACGTACATCTGAGTCAAAGACTCACATTTCTCAGTATCCTAAACAGAGAAAACCTCATCCGTTTTCTTATTCAGGATGTAAGTGGACTTTTTACACATTTAGCTCATTCGACCAATTTCATCTATAATTATACCTTTACGTACATTTTTTACATGCTATAAATAAAGTACACACTCCTTTAACTTGACGGTATTCAATGTGTACCATATGTATCCATCAACCAAGTGGTTGTAAGTTCTTATACGAATAAAGACAAGGTGTGTAGAACTGGCGTGTGAGTTCCTAGTTATTTATAAACAAACAAAATCTGCCCATTTCTATGTAAAATAAAGACATTGCCACACCAAAATGTCGATATTATAAGATAAAATGATATAAGGAGAAACTTACAAATGCTTTTGTTTGGAATTCAAGAAAGTGGTTTCACAGTATCCTGCTGCTGCATGAAGTTGTGAACACAAATCCTTCAACTCCTGAATTCAAAAAACCAAACACATGAATCTCTTTGTTAGGAAATAAAATTCTTCTTTTTGGTAACCATGATTTCCAGCATTTTGGCCGACTAATCCATGAGGTTTAAACCACCTCAACACAGACTCAAAACCGGTAAAGTCCTCCCTTTTCAGGAGGTTGGCGTTGCCAATTCAGGTTGTTTGAAAAATACTTACTTGGATAGATGTGGTAAATTTTGAGAAATGTTGTGGTTCAGTTTGTGAGTATTCAGTTTGATATGAATCAGAACCATCCTCCATCTTCTTGTTTACACTTACAATTCTCTTAGTTGCTATATATTTGCCTCTTATATATGTGTGTGACTTTGTGTGAACCTAGGCACATGTGTATGTATAGTTATGACAAAAGCACCTAAAGTTGATTAAACAAATTAGTACTATGTTTTTGTCTTTTTATATCAATTACAATTGTAGAAAAGGATCACGTAACATGATATTTGATGCTTATACTTTAATATGGAACACATATAATTAGTGTATCATGAGGGACGAAACCAGGGTGAGTCTCGGAACATTTATGAAATTTTGCGGCGCAATGTTAATTCTTATAAAAAATCTCAAGTTTTCTTAAACGCACCTGATCCAAAAAATGCGTGTTCCTTGTTTTGTATAATTTTTACAAATACACCTGATCAAATTGTGTCCTGATTTCGTCCATGTAAATCATACTATACAACCAGGTTATATGTGTTATTATCATAAGTATATAATAAGTTGTTCCATTAGAAGTAAAAACATTAAACTGCTTTAAAAGTCCAAAGTTGCTTAGATATATTCACTCATTTTGAAATATATCTAACAACAATAATTGTAATATAAGTTTTAAGTACATACATTATTTTNAGTGAAAATATCATAATAAAACCGCATGTAAGGTCTTAAGGATATAATTTTGAGAAAATTACGTCTAGAGATCAAAATATAGATGTTTTCGAAGTCGGACTACTGGTTCGTAATAACTTGCGAGGAACCTGCGAAGCCATGTGGCCTAATAGAAACTATGTCACCATATTCCCATACAAAATGAGTTTTTCTATTAAATAATTAGCCTTTCAAAAAGCTTATGAGGACGTCGTGGAGCGCGTGGATGTCGCGCTCAAAAATTTAAGCTTATCTTGTTCCACCACGCGTGGCTTCGCGTATTACTCACAAACTCTTACGCTGATCAAAAGTTCAAATTCAAAGCCTTCCGACATTGGTCTAAAACATGCAAAGCCTCTCAATTTTGATATATTGCCGTAGTTTTCCGTATAAATTTAGCATGTTTGATAAAATTATTTTATTTTTCAATTTGATGGTTCACATTTAATAAATGAAGAAAAACTAGAAAGTAGTTGTATTGAATTATATTTGCTTGTCTCAAAATAATTATTTTGTGTCTCATGGACATGCTAATGAATTAAAAGCGAAATTATAACTACAATAATTCAAAGCATTTCAAAAGGAGGATACTCATACTAATTAGCCAATAAGCTAGATGCAAAAAGCTATTATAAGCTATCATGTGATAGTTACAGGCCCCACAGTTCACATGTAATTCTACTATTTATCGACATTCTTGTTTGAATGGCACATTTTTTTGTGTGAGGAGATAACACACAATTGATGCATGAAATTGTGCAAAAAATAACTTGTTTACATTTAAATTTGGTTGTTATCTAAATAATTAGATCATGTTTCTTAGTATTCAAGTCTTAATTTTATATGATGCTATAAGCCAAGGTTGAGTAAATGTGAATTTTGGGCACATGAAGGGTTCTTTATGTAACTAAAACTCCATTGAATTGAATAATTGAATTTTATCAAATGTCAAATTAAGTTCACATGAAAGCATAAGTTCAAGTCTTCAAAGATAATATGACAAAAGAGATGTCACATGTTGATGTGTATTTCACTATTTTGATTATGTTTCAAACTTTCTTGTATCTTCCATTTAGTGTTTGGGCTTCAAACTTATTGGGCTTTGTGTTAATTCTAACCATGTTGCTTAATATAGTGGACTGAAAGCCCATTTATTTCACTGCAGATAACAAACAGTGCTAGCCCAAATTTTAATAATCACCATGTTGCTTAATATTCTGGCCTTTCTGACTTTGGGTATATTTGGCGAAAGTAACTGTTGCTGGAATTGGAGATGGTGCTGGAGCTAGTGCTGGAGATTATAAAAAGAGATTATTTTTATAAGCTACATGAAGTAACCTTTATTTTAAGAGATTATAGGAGATTATTTTTTTTTTATATTCTCTTATAAGTTCTGTCTGCCAATCGAAAATATTTTTTAAGTAGCTTATTTTTTGAAAAAATAAGCATAATCTCTCCATAATTTTCCATAATCTCTTGCGCCAAACATACCCTTTATATGTGCGGTTTAAGAGCTTTTTGAATTTCCAATATGCTCATAAAGTAGGCTAATGGAAAAGAATTAAAGAGTCCTATGCACTTGTTAATGCCTGCTATTGACAGTGTATTGTGTTCAGTAGCGTAAGGGGTTGTTACATTGTACAGTTGTTAATTGTAGGAAATGTAGTCTTTTGTGCTTAGGCCATCAAAAAAAAGGTGAATGTTTCATTGTCGCTACCTATAATGTTCCTTTATGCAGCATAAGTAAACAATAATCACAACATATAAAAAGAAAGTTAAATTCAAAAACATATAACGTTCACCTCTTCCTGTTCAGGAGTCAAATCAACAGGCTTCCCTTGGTAAAGCATCTTGACCCCGTGGGGCTTATATATCCTGGAAAGTCGGATATTGTAGAATGGACAGCAGCCTTAAGTTTATCCTAAAGGAAAGCACCTCTTATGCCCTGTTTGTCGAATGTGATGCTAAGTGTTCACTTTATTACTGTACAATTCTACTAATTATTCACAGTTCTAATAATCATTTTGCTTACAGAAACATGCACAAAACAAACAAACATACAAGTTCTACCAGGTTATCCTTAAGTTTATATGATTCAATTATAACCCCACGCTAATTCCATACAATGATCACCAACTACCAGGTTATTATATTACTAGTGTGATACCATGAACTTAATAATCCCAATTTTTTCGTATATACGTTCCTCAAAGTGCTAAAACATAGTTCAGATTCCATATGCAATGTTGGTGTATCATGATAGAAGTTACTCTTTTATTGAAGAACATACAGTAACAATACCCTATGTGCCAAGCTCTAATAGATGCGAATATACTACTCTTGTATAAGGTGTGTGAGTATACAGACCAGTGTTGTGAATGATAAGCAGACGTGTTACCCCCTATACATCAACAGATGCTAATGGTGACAGACAGAGATAGCAATAAAGATCAAGCAGCAAGTTGTGTGGCTGGTTTATTCTAGTGCTACAAGCTAGACACTGTGGTGTAGCCTCAGAATATTCAAATAAGAAAAACATGAAATCAACTAGAAGACCAAATACATTCATGGAATCATGGGTGGTTTGAATCAGCAGCCATCACTATCGGCATGATGAGACATTTGAGAAATATAGTTAATATAAATTAAGCCTAAGTTTATCCAAAACCTTAATCATCTCTTTTAACTCCCTAATCCATTAATGTAGCCATTCCTGCAATGGCGTTTCATCAAAAAACTGTATGAAGAAGGGAGCCGAAAAATATATTTTAGAATCATCAGTTTCACCTCTTGTGAAAGTGAGGTGGTTTAGGATGGTAAGCTAACAAAAATAAGCAAATTTAAACACCTGTATATATTTAATACAACAAGTAATTAACCATTAAACCAATCAATTCATAACCATTACTAAAACAAACAATTAACAGAAGACGTAAAAACAGCAACCAAAATAAACAACTAATCGTTAAACCGATAGCTTTGCTAATAAACATGCATACTACCAACTGAAATCACACTTAGTCCTCTCGAACTTCCCTTTCTTACTCATCGGAACCTTCAAATCACAATCAAATTTCGGCTTAAGTTTAGGCGATTTCATCCCCAAAGCCTTGAACTTAATCTTCAACCTCAACTTCATATCAATTTTATAAACCTCATCTTTACGTTCACCATCATACGACTCCTCTTTATACCCATTACCGAACACCATCACTTGTTGTCCTTTAAAAACCGTACAAAAATTCTTCTCCGGCTTATGCCCTAAATAAAACGCGGTTAGACCATTACTTGCAAATCTAACGCCTTGATACGCCGCATTAAGCTCAATCTTATCATAGTAGATGCCTAGCCGCTTGTTAGGGTTTCTAAACGTCATGCACACGGCCATGTTGTAGTATAAGGTATTGTTAGTTGATGAGTGTGCGAATTCCGTTATTGTCACGTCATCAACGTGAAATTTGAGGACGTGTGGTTGGATGATTAACCATAAGGCTAAGATTAACAATAAGGGAAACGAGATGAGCCAGTACATTATGACGATTTTGGAGTTGAAACGTACGTATAGCTAGGTTAAGGGTTAATGTATATATTTAAGAAGGATATTATGGATTGGAAAATTTGGATATATATATATATATATATATATATATATATATATATATATATATATATATATATATATATATATATATATATATATATGGAGTTGAAACGTATATATAGTAGCTAGGTTAAGGGTGATCGATTATTGGTGGCGTGTTCTATATATTTATAAGGTATTGCATGGCGGTGCGTTTTGATATTATGGATTCGGAATTGAATTTGGATATTATATGATTAATGATATATCCTTGATCGTATCTATAATCAAGATTTAATACCAAAGATATATTGTTACTAAATAAAAACACGGTTTTTTCTTTCTTTCTTTCTCTCTTAAAAGATACTGTGATATATAAAACTTTTGATTTTTTATATTATAAACAACGACAACAATATTCAATCTCACCGAAATTGATTTTTATATTTGGTCGACTGCTGGTGGTGAACCACCTAGTAGTGGCAACTATCACGCGTGGTCACCATAACATCACACCAACCGCACGCGGTCCCCTTCATTTGGCCAATATTTGTGTTTTATATATTTTTTTCAGTAGAAAAAAAGTTTAATTAAAGATCAAGTTTTCCTTACTTATTGATGAATAAATTCTAGTTATTCATTTAAAAAGAAAAAGAGTAATTGATTTTTTCATGACTCGTTTGGTAATAATTTTCTTTATGAACGTTTATTTACTAAATAAACGAACATGAAATAAACGAACATGAACACTATATTACGTTCGTTTAGTTAAATGAAAGAAAATAAACAAAAGTCTTATCTATTTATTATGTTCGTGAATGTTCGGTTATGCGTTCGTTTATGTTTATTTGTTTGTTTATGTTTATGTCGTATCTTATATACTTTTGAAATTATTTACTTAAACAAAACAACATTTTTTAAAGCATATTTATTATATATATTTTATAAAATTTATGTTTTTAATTATATGTCCGTTTATGTTCGTTCGTTTACGTCCGTGTACTATGTTAATGAACGAACATGAATAACTGTATTTTCTTAATAAACGAACATGAACAAGAAAGTTCTTCCTTTTATACGATTGTGTCAACTTATTTCTCCGACTAAAACTAAACGAGCGAACAAAAACATAGCTTTGCCCATGTTCGTCCGACTTTTTTTACAACCCTACTTATCAACCATCTTTTGTTTCATCATATAGAAATCACTGATGATTTCTCAAAACCATTTAGATAGTCCATAAACCTATCTTTAGTTCTTTACTAGTTAAGCACCCCATTACACGGACTGATTAAGTTGTTCTTGTCAAAAGTTCGAATTGAGTTACCTACAAATGAATGATAACTGTTATTATTTTAATTTGTTTGTTTTAATTGTACAATTTTTATAACTAGTAATAATACATTGGTTTTCTTTCTTTACCTATGTATATCGTAGAATGTGCGTTAACAAGTTGAACCTCATTACACCACTAAAAGGTTGTGAAGAACTAGACATAATTAACACATGCCTTGGATTAATTTTTATGAAAGGTGTTAAGGTGTTAGTCATTGATATGCTTAGGTGGGCATCTATGCAAATGTATCGTGTGTCACGCAAGGCGCGAGGTTTTACGTTATAAAAATAAAAATAAAATTCGTTATACAAACATTTCCTTTATTTAACACGGGAATCGTTTTAAAATCAGTAAACTACTGGGACTATTTATGTAATATTTTGTTACACAAATAGTCTCCAAATTTAACCTAAGAATTCTGTTTGTAATCGCAAGTGTTTGTTACACAAATAATACCTAGATTTTAACCTAAGGATTGTTTCTGTAACCGCAAGTAAACCAGAGTGACATTTCTGCAAACTTTTGTTACATAAACAGTATTTAGATATATTTGAAGGACTGTTTCTATAATCAAAAGTAAATGGCAGGGACCTTGTTTGCAATTTTTTAAAAATGATAATTTAATTGTTGACTAAAATATGCACTTACTACACATATAAACCGTAAAAGATTTGTTTATAACAATTTAACAAATGAAATTAGCTGCAATTCAATATAACTATGCCATACATAAACCAAAGGTACTCAATCCCGTCTTCCACAAAGTATAAAGGTGGC
Organism: Artemisia annua; assembly: GCA_014162995.1. NCBI lineage: Eukaryota > Viridiplantae > Streptophyta > Magnoliopsida > Asterales > Asteraceae > Artemisia > Artemisia annua. The sequence continues at coordinate 94,266 of LBNU01023558.1, forward strand.
GAGATATAGGCAATCTTACCCTTACTCGAAGGTAGATAGACTACTTCTAAAAGACTTCACGGCGTGTTTGTATATAGGAAGACTATATATTAGTCATCTAATATAAATATCACTCACCCAAAACATGTTGTTGGGTCTAGTTGATTGAATATACCAAACAATACACAATGTGTTCGTTTGTTTGAACTTTTATTTTTTCAAACTGTTATCTGGATTTAGCAAACACCTTGCTTAGCTATGCTATTAGTAAAATTATTAAATAAACGAACATGAACATTATATTACGTTCATTTAGTTAAATGAAAAAAAATAAATAAAAGTCTTATCTGTTTATTTATGTTCGTGAATGTTCGGTTATGCGTTCATTTATGTTTATTTATTTATGTTCGCATGTCGTATCTTTTTATTATATACTTTTAAATTGGTTTACTAAAACAAAACAACATTTTTAAAGCATAATATTATATATAGTTTTATAAATTTTTCGTTTTTATTTAAATGTTCATTTATGTTCGTTCGTTTACGTCCGTGTACTATCTTAATGAACGAACATAAACAACTATATTTTCTTAATAAACGAATATGAACAAGAATGTTCTTCCTATTATACGATCATGTCAGCTTATTTCTCCGACTAAAACTAAACGAGCGAACAAAAACATAGCTTTGTCCATGTTTGTCCAAATTTTTTACAACCCTACTTGTCAACCATCTTTTGTTTATCATATACAAATCACTGATTATTTCTCAAAACAATTTAGATAGTCCATAAACCTATCTTTAGTTCTTTACTAGTTAAGCACCCCGTTATTGTCAAAAGTTCGGATTGAGTTTCCTGCAGATGAATGATAATTGTTATTATTTTAATTTGTTTCTTTTAATTGTACAATTTTTGTAACTAGTAATAATACATTGGTTTTCTTACTTTACCTATGTATATCGTAGAATGTGCGTTAGCAAGTTGAACCTCATTAGTGAAGAACTAGACCTAATTAATACATGCCTTGGATAAATTTTTATGAAAGGTGTAAAGGTGTTAGTCGTTGATATGCTTAGGTTGGCATCTCTGCAAATGTATCGTGCGTCACGCAAGGCGCGAGGTTTTACATTAAAAAAATAAAAATAAAATTCGTTACACAAAAATTTCTTTTATTTAACTCAGGGATCTTTTTGAAATCGGTAAACTGCTGGGACTACTTATGTAATATTTTGCTACACAAACAATCTCCAAATTTAACCTAGGAATTGTGTTTGTAATCACAAGTGTTCGTTACACAAATAATACCTAGATTTAACCTAAGGATTTTTTTTCTGTAACCGCAAGTAACAGGAGGGACGTTGTTTGCAAACTTAGGTCCTTATTTTGCAACACACGTAAACCTGAGTGACATTTCTACAAACTTTTGTTACATAACAATATTTAGATTTATTTGAAGGACTATTTCTATAATCAAAGTAAATGGTAGGAACCTTTTTTGCAATTTTTAAAAAACTATATTCGCAATCGTAAGTAAAACCTAAAGACCATTATTGCCATTTTTGTTGGATGTATACTATTTGGTGAATAGTAAATATTTGATAAATGTTTATATCTAAAATAAAATTAGTTTATTAAATGTAATGCTAAAAAAGATAATTTAATAGTTAACTAAAATATGCATTTACTACACATATTATAAACCTTAAAGATTTGTTTATAACAATGTAACAAATGAAATTAGCTTCAATACAATATAACAATGCCATACATAAGCTAAAGGTACTCAATCCCGTCTTCTACAAAGTATAAAAGATGTTCTGCCGTAAAAAAAAAAAGAATAATAATAATAATAATAATAATAATAATAATAATAATAATAATAATAAAAAAAAAAAAAAAAAAAATATAAAAAAAAAAAAAAAAAAAAAAAAAAAAAAAAAAAAAAAAAAAAAAAAAAAAAAAAAAAAAAAAAAAAAAAAAAAAAAAAAAAAAAAAAAAAAAAAAAAAAAAAAAAAAAAAAAAAAAAAGATGTGAGATGTAGGCGATCTTGCCCCTACTCGAAGGTAGATAGGCTACTTCTAGAAGACCTCTGGCCGCCAAACATGTATATAGGAAGAATATATATTAGTCATCTAACATAAGTATCACTCACCCAAAACAAATTGTTGTGTCTAGTTGATTGAATATATCAATCAATACACAATGTGTTCGTTTGTTTGAACTTTTATTTTCTCAAAATGTTATATGGAATTAGCAAACACCTTGCTTAACTATGTTTTACTATTTTTATAAAAGAAAACCTTTTTAAAGAAAGTTTTGTATCATTTTAATTAAATATTTCCAAACTGGATCAGTTTGAACATCATACACGATCACACGGTACACGTTTTTTAAAATGAGAGTGGCCCATTAATTTGAAAACAACTTTTAACAACTTTATACAAAATATCAAAAAACGCTGTTGGGTAAAACACAATAAATAATAGAGAAATGAAAAACAAACAATGAAATGATAACACAAAGATTTAATGTAGTTCAGTCGATTCAAACATAATAAACAACATAGAAATGAAAACGTATAATTATACAATAAAAATATACTTATAAGGCATGTTTGGCAAAATAGATGAAGTTGGTGCTGGAATTAGAAATAGAGTATGAGCTAGGGCCGTATCTAATCTTTATTACAAGACGAAAGTTGAAGCTTATCTTTTTATAAAGTTGTTTAGCGAATTAGTTGGAGATTAAACTTATTAAAATCGCATAGAAATACATCAAATTTAATTCAAATATATTTATAGTTTTTGCGTGATAATCTATTATGTTTTTTTTTTGAATAGTAATTGATTAATTAGAATAAGTATAAGCCCATAAACCCTTTTCAATTAGCTTGAGCTTATAGAAGGTTATGACTTATAAAAGCTTTCACAAGCCTATGTAACAAATAAAACTTATTTTTAAAACTCAATCCCCTATAAGCCTCCACAAACCTCACGCCAAACACAAGTTATGTAAAAAAAAACTTTTATGAGTATCCCCTAACGCACGCTTTATCAAAGTTTTCAAGATAGAGATCTTACTCATGATCGTTTTATATTTTTGCCAGACCGAGATCGTAAGATCAGATCGAGATCCTAAGATCCTATTATAATGTAATTTTGTTAATAGTCTTTGTAATATTATTCAAATCTACAAATTATTATATATCATAAACACAAAATTATATGAATGATTCATGAAAATGTTGTACTAAATTATGAATATGAAATATTTAAAAAGATTAACATGCTGTTTTTTAAAATTCTATAAATCATAATATATAACTTTATAGTTTTTTAGTTTACGGTTTAAGAAAAATAAAATTAGATCGAATTAAATCTTAAAATCCTATGATAATAATCCAGGACATTATAAAATCATAAACTTGCTAAGATACTACGCAGGATCCGAATTATTTTTTCTTTATAATATAATGGCATAATGCACTATATTGTTAGCATGTGAGACACATGTCTAATTTTGTTTTTTTTAAAAATAAAAAAAATCTTAAACCCAACACCCACACTTTGACTACATAGGATCACACTTCTGTCCATCATCTTCCTGACCTTAGTTGACTTTTGTTTGACTTATAAAAAGTCAACACACAAAAATGAAGGAGGTTGAAGTAAAAATGGAAGTGGGTTATGATGGGGTTGCTGTGATCACCATTTCTAACCCACCTGTTAATGCCTTTGCTATCTCAAGTAATTACCTTTTTTTTTTTTTTTTTTTTTTTTTTTTTTTTTTTTTTTTTTTTTTTTTTTTTTTTTTTTTTTTTTTTTTTTTTTTTTTTTTTTTTTTTTTTTTGTGGGTTTGATTGGTTTCTTGCATATAAGCTGTTTGATCAAGTCACTTTAGGGGGTGCTTCTTTCGGCTTATGGCTTATTTGGTTTTTGGCTTATGTTTCATGAGCTCACTTTTTGTGGCTTATTTTGAAACTTTTTGGCTTATATAAGCTTATTATAGCATAACAAACCAAAAACCAAATAAGCCATAAGCTGTCTATATAAGCCGAAATAAACACCCCCTTAATTAAAGATTCTGATTATTTATGTAAATTGTGAGTTTTTTCTTTAGGACATGATAAACTTATATAAGCCAAAAAGTTTCAAAATAAGCCACAAAAAGTGAGCTTATGAAACATAAGCCCAAAATCAAATAAGCCATAAGCTGGCTATATAAGCCGAAATAAACACCCCCTTAATTAAAGATTCTGATTATTTATGTAAATTGTGAGTTTTTTCTTTTGGACATGGTAAGCTTATATAAGCCGAAAAGTCTCAAAATCAAAATGACCTTATGAAATAAGCCGTAAACCTGCTATATAAGCTTTAAAGAACACCCCCTTAAAAAGAATTGTTTTTCTAGTTCTTGGTAGTTTTCTGTGGATGACTATGGTTTTCGACCTTTTGGCCACATAGACACAAACCATGTAAAGCCCTTTCCTTTTTGGGAAGGTTGGCATGGCCATGTTTTTGGGTAACCATGATTTCCGACCTTATGGCCGACTAATTCACGGGGTTTGAACCCACCGCCACACAGACTCAAACCAGGTAAAGCCCTCCCTTTTCAGGAGGTTGGCGTGGCCACTTAAGGTTGTTTGCACCAAGCAATAATTGAACTTGAGACCTCACACATTTTAGTGATTGAAACTCACATGCCTTTTACCACTAGGCCACGCCCAAGAGGTTAAGTAAAAGACTAACTGAACTTGACTTTGAGTTTATGTTTTTCAAATTCAAAGGTAAATTTTTTTGTCATTTCCTAGGGGGTGTTTGGAAGTGTTTATTAGAGCTGATATGACATGTAGTGTTTGGATAAAAGCAACTTTAGTATGATCTTATGATTATTAGAGGGTGAAACAATTGCTTATATGGTTATTATGGTTAATTATAGAAGAGCCAAATCCGAACACTGTCTCCTGCATTGCGTAGTATCAGAATGCTTAGCTTAAGCTGTTAGAATAAGCAATTCGAAACATATTCTAATTCAAATTAAGCTACTTTTATCAGAAAACAAAGTTTATGGTTACAAAAGTTCCTAAAAGTGTTGTGCCTTGCCAAACATACGGTAATTGGTTGTTTTCTTTATGGCTTTCTTTTTGTGTTTAGTTATTGCTGGATTAAAGAAGAAAATTGGAGAAGCTATGAGCAGAGATGATGTAAAAGCAATCGTTTTGACCGGTAATTCGTTGGTAGATGATTTAAAGTCGTTGGTTAAGCAATATTTCTTTTTTGCTTGCTGAGTTCGATTTCCTAAATCTTATATAGGCAAAAATGGGAAGTTTTCCGGTGGATTCGACATCAATGTGTTCCAAAAGGTTCAACAAACTGGAAAGTTATCTCTTCTGCCTGATTTATCCATTGACCTTGTGGTGAACAGAATTGAAGGTGTTGTCAAGTTATTCATAAATGTTACCAACGACTTAATAAGATGTAAATTTGACTAAGTATGTTCTTTTGCAATTTTAGATGCAAAGAAGCCTATAGTTGTTGCGATAGAAGGACTTGCACTTGGTGCTGGATTAGAAGTTTCAATGGTTTGTAAATTTTGGGCTAAAGAGATTATTATTTTGTTTTTCTTATTGTGAAAGTGTTTTTATTTAGTTGTTTTAAACAGGGATGCCATGCACGTATTGCAGTTCCGAAGGCACAACTTGGCTTGCCTGAGCTGTCTCTCGGAATTATTCCTGGCGCCGGAGGTACAAGATTTGGTGATTTGTATACTTGGTACACTTTTGGATTTAAGTTTAATGAATATGGTACTCAATTAAAAGGCTAAATTACTTTTAAGGTACCCAACGACTTCCTAGGCTCGTGGGATTGCAGAAGGCAATTGATATGATGTTGGTGAGTTCCTCTCTACTCCAATAAGTTTAAACATTGCAAAACCTGTATCTTGGTCATTTTGGTTTTGTATTTTAATTATCTTATTGGCGTGGTTTAATTCTGACGAACCAGTCTTTCTGATAAATGTTCCTTAAGGTGGCAGATTGGGCGGGTTGGGTACTGGGTCACAACGGGAAAACTTTTGTACAAGTCAAAACAGGTTGGACTATGTTGACCTGAAAAAAAAGTTGTTGGATAGTTGTTTATTAAAAAGGATTACAAAAACGAAACTATTACAAATTTAGTATAATTTATTATTATATAGTGGGTTAGGAGGTTGTAAGCATTTGAACACACTTGAGACAAAAATTGGACCTGCTCGAACCTGTTCATTTCATTCAAGTTCGTTATTCTTAGATTTAGTCCATTTGACCCGGTTGATATATTATAGTATAAAGCCAAATTGACCAATTTTTTTGTGAGTAGGTCAAAATTGTCATCTCGTATACAACACTGTAAGAGTCATGTCTTAATTGTCACCTCATGTAAACCTCTAAACTGATAAATGTTTGGCATGCAAAAGAAACATATTCGGAGATAGACGATAGCTGATTTATGTTGAATATTTGACTGGAGTTTTTCTTTCTGTAGACATCTAAACCTATACTCTCTGAAGAAGGGAAAAAGCTAGGTCTCATTGATGCTATTGTCCCTCCTCAAGAGTTACTAAAAGTGTCAAGGCAATGGGCATTAGATATTGCCGAAAAGCGTAGACCTTGGGTCCGGTCCCTTCACAGCATCGACAAGATTGGCTCCTTATCAGAAGTACATGAGATAATTAAGGTTGCGAGACAGCAAGCCAAGCGGACCACACCTAATATGCCACAACACCTAGCATGCCTTGATGTAATTGAGGAAGGTATTTTGCAAGGAGGATACCTTGGTGTTTTGAAGGTATGTTTGTTTGAATTTGTTCTGTCCCAAAAGAATTCGATAAGAAGCTAAGCTTTTATACTTGACCCGTTTGGATAAACATAACGAGATGGACCTATAATAAGTAAATGGGTCAAACATTCTTATATTGCTATGCAACCTAACTAATAAATATTATTGTTCCTCAGGAGGGCAAAGTTTTTAACGAGCTTGTAGTTTCAGACACATCAAAAGGTCTATGTCATGTGTTCTTCTCACAACGTGCAACTTCAAAGGTATAACAAACTCAATTGTGTGAATATCTTTTGTTTTCTGAACATTCTATATGTTTAGCTTACTTTTCATCACTGGCAGGTGCCTAACGTTACTGATATCGGACTCAAACCAAGGGCCGTCAAGAAAGTTGCTGTGATTGGTGGAGGTTTAATGGGTTCTGGGATAGCTACAGCTCTTATCATCAGTAATATATTTGTTGTTCTTAAGGAAGTCAACTCTGAGTATCTTCTAAAAGGGCTAAAAACATTAGAAGGTAGGATCTGCATTTTGAGTTTTGACAAATCGAGTTTATTCTGCCACTTATATACTAGAGATGATACTTAAAGGTAGTATTTACTTGTAGCAAATATCCGAGGTATGGTTGCAAGGAAAAAGCTGGCACAGTCCCGAGCTGAAAAAGCGTTGACAATGATTAAAGGGGTATTAGACTACTCAGAATTCAAGGATGTGGATATGGTCATTGAGGTATCTTCATTAATGGATTATCCATTGTTCATTTTGAATTCCTATGTAACTTTTAACATCGGTGCACATAGTTATTTGACTAGCTACTTTTTATAACAGGCGGTTGTTGAGAACGTTCACTTAAAGCAAACAATATTCAGTGAGATTGAGAAGGTGTGTCCGCCTCATTGCATATTGGCAACGAACACGTCTACCATTGACCTGAATTTGGTGGGTGAGAAACTAAGGTCTCAAGACCGAGTAGTGGGCGCTCATTTTTTCAGGTTAGGGGATACAGCCCGCATCTTTAGAAAGTTCTGTATATTTTATTGGGAATACACTTTGGCGACTTTCAATCTGTTTAACCCATTTCAGTTTTAGGTATAATCTTATATGATATGACACAAATATATTTTTGAAATGTCAACAGTCCTGCTCATGTGATGCCTCTATTGGAGATTGTTCGAACAGAAAAGACTTCTGCACAAGTGATTCTTGATCTAATGACAGTTGGAAAAATAATAAAAAAGGTTCCCGTTGTTGTGGGAAATTGTACGGGATTTGCTGTTAATCGTACCTTCTTTCCTTACAAACAAAGTGCACACATCTTGCTTCATTTAGGTGTCGACTTGTTTAGAATTGACAGATTGATCAGCAGCTTCGGCCTCCCAATGGGCCCGTTCCAGTAAGTTTCTGCACCAAAACAATTTAATTGGTTTAGAAGTCTGGATGTGCGATTTAAATGTGTGTATGCGAGGTTGAATAATCCTAATCGAATGAGTTTTATCATCACCTTGTGATTGCAGGCTTGAAGACTTGACTGGATATGGTGTCGCAGTTGCAGTTGGTAAAGAATTTTCTACGGCTTTTCCTGACCGCACATTCAACTCCCCTGTAGTTGACCTTCTCATTAAAAATGGACGAAATGGTAACCTTCTTATTATATGTGCTAAAGTTTCATATTTTGTTATCTTCCAAGAGCGAGTCTTATGTCTACATAACACTCGTGTTTCAGGAAGAAACAATGGAAAAGGTTATTACATTTATGAAAAAGGCAGCAAGCCAAAACCGGACCCTTCGGTGTTACCAATTATAGAGGAGTCAAGAAAGCTAGCCAATCTTATGCCACACGGGAAGGTAACTTTTAAATGTGATAAAAAGTTATTTGATTTATGATTATATACTAAAACTTTTTACAACTGAGTTTAAACATGGCTTTGTGTCTCGTTTGGGTAAACTTGTAACCAAACCCCTTAATTCCTGTCTCTCAAATATGATCGATTGATAATTTTTATGCAAAATGAAAGTCTATGCATAATCATAACAGATTTATATAAATATAATATTTTTATAAAGATGTTAGGATTACCGATTACTGAATGACCCAAATGGGACAAACTGCCACTATTTATTTACTTCCGAGATTGCTAAGAAACGCAACAAAAAAAATTTCATCTGTTTTCACATATTCGTCTGTGTTGATTAAAGTATTAAACTCTGAAAGTAATGTGTTTGCCTGAATTTTTTGTGGCAGCCGATATCCGTGACTGACCAAGAAATAGTAGAGATGGTACTATTTGCGGTAGTAAATGAGGCATGTCGTGTTTTAGAGGAAGGAATTGTTGTTCGAGCATCTGACCTTGACACTGCCTCCGTTCTTGGGATGAGTTTTCCTTCGTACCGGTACATCCATATTAGCTTCTAACGTTTTCACTCGCCCGATGTTTAAAATCTATCACTAGCAATTGCCAAAGTCGTTCGGAAATAGAAAAATCGTGTCCTTTTGCATTTTGTTCAACACATTAAATGGCTACATAGTATGATTTGACTAATTAATAATTTTTTGGTTTTGGTTACAGTGGTGGCGTCATCTTTTGGGCAGATTTGGTAGGAAGTAAACACATATATACAAGTCTTAAAAAATGGTCTGAAAAATACGGCAACTTCTATAAACCGTCAAGATTCTTGGAAGAGCGAGCTATGAACGGTGTACCTCTGGTGAGAATAATTCTAATCCTCCATTTTGCATAACATCATTGTTAAAAGTTTGTATTGATAATTTACATGTTCATCAAATTTTGATTGGGGACAAAAAACTGTTCGCGGGTCGATCAACCCATCCAATCCGACCCATTACAACCTGACTAAAAATACTGTAATATGTTATAAAGTAACCCTGTTTTGGTATTTCTTGGAAGAAAGATACAAGAACATTATTTTTAGCTTATTTCCATATGTGTAACGTATTGATATGATTGTGCAGAGTGCACCAGTTTCAGCACCTATGAACTCTAAGGCTCGACTGTAAGCAAGACTATCTACACAGGTTAATTTACATGAAGACGGTTGTCAAATAAATCTAGTCTCATGCTTAAGACTTTAACAGCATATAATAATTAGTGTCCGGTTAAAGGAACTTCTAATGTTAAGATGGATTATCGAGGGCGATGCAGAAATGTCAGTATATTACTTGTGAAATATGATACTATTTCAACTTTTAAAAGGTATATAGTTGAATTGTTGGATTATGTGTTTTTTATTTTCTAAACATTCGCGGTAAACAGAAAATGAACATAAAAATTCTGTACTTAAATGAAAAAAACACTAATTATTATCATTAAGATACAACAATTATGTATCTCTTGACATCTTAAACATCCACCATGGGTTCAAGTTCAAGGTAAAGAGTTATTTTTTCCCAAAGAAAAACTCCTTACAAAAAATGAGTGTTTCAGCTCACGACACTGTTTCCAGCGCACGACAGTGTTTCCCGCCATTTTGTTGCCTTCATTTTCCCTCCAAATGTAGAGCTGAAAATTACTATTTTACCCTTTGAGGCGTGGCTCCACACTTTAGATACCAAGTGGCTTTGTCTAAATCCACACAAAACAAACGCTGCTGCTAGGAGTGCTAGCCATGTTTGAGTTAAGGGTGATCATTCCAACCGTTTGGACCGGACCGACCGAAGGACTAACGGTCCGGTCTCGGTCTGGGATTTTTCATTAGTTCGGTCCTCGGCAGGGGCGGAGCCAGAACTTTTTTGTCGAGGGGGCAAAATATAATAATTTTTAGAAACTACACTAAAAATTGGTCCGTTGAGGGGGCAAATTACAAAAAAAGTCGAAAATTTTCGAAAATTTACACTACAATTTTTTTCGCCGGGGGGTCACGTGACCCCCCGGACCCCCCTTTGTCTCCGCCACTGGTCCTCGGTCCGGTCGGTCAGGTCCGGACCGACCAAAAAACCGAAAAAACTTGCTAAAATCTTGCCTAATTAGACCGACCGAACCGGACCGACCACATTCGGTCCGGTCTCGGTCTATGGTTTTTCCCTAACTCGGTCTTCGGTCCGGTCCGATCCGGTCTTGGCCGGTCCGGTCCGATTTTTGGACCGTGATCACCCTAGTTTGAGTTATAAAAACAAAACCAGTCCATAATTTATAGTCATCCTTGTTATTCTTCTGTTAGTTTTCTTTTCTTTTCTTTATAGTCATCCTTAGTTTTCTTTTCTTTCAGTTTTGGGTTTTAAATAAGTAACATCTTCAAAAAAATAATGTATATTTTCAAGCATAAGCCCGGCCGACATTCAGATCACACATGCTTCAACCCAATAATATTTTTACTTTTATTTTATGACACATTCAGCAAACCTTTCTATTATCGTTGAAATAGGTGTTCTTAGAAAGGCCCATGTACAGTCAACACTTTCAGCGTGTCAATCCTGGTCTCGTCTCCATTCACCTCAGCAGTGGCGGTGATTAGCATGTGCAAGTGATGCAACCGCACAGGGCCCCTCGTTGTAAGGGGCCTCCAATTTAGTATACACTCATTAATATTTATAGTTTTATACATATCTAAGTATATAATGTTTTGAATTTGAATGCCTTTGTTAAATTTTATCAAACTTAAATTTTTAGTGTCTTTGCGTTATCAAAGAACTTTTTATTTTCAGAAATAGTTAAATTTTTCGTGATTTATGGGGGCCTCATTCGTGATTTCGCATCGGGCCACCCAAATCAATGGGACGGCCCTGCACCTCAGACTCTATGTTGCTCACATCCATCGACAAGCGCTTAAGGAAAGTTTTGGCTATAATAAGCATATATATAGTATTTCGGGGACATGTTGCTTTATAGATCTGAAACCAAGCTTAGTGCACGTCTTTGAGACTTTGATATCTATCTGGTTGAAATGTTATGTTATGTTATGATAGACAATCTTATGGTGTTAGAAACAAAAGGACTTAGATCCATATCCATATTAACGTGGTATTAGAAACAAAAGGATAAGTATGATGATGATTCATCAAAAGGTTTTTTCCAGGAAACCATTCTCAGGGTCGTTCTGGGGGCATTGGGGTGTTATGCTAGACTAACCAATGTCATTATTACATTAATGTATATCCGAGTGGGAGCTGTTAGTTTTACGGATATAAGTTAATGTGGTATGACCGGATTCGAACACGAGACTTCGGGATTGCACACATTACGTATGAGTTTCAATGTTTTAATAATTAATATATTAAGTTATGATTAATTATTAAATTCACAATAAACGACTAAAAAGCGTTAAGTAATTAATGGAATTGACTAAACGGTTGTTAAATGTCAACGAGATATGAAACGAAGGAAACAAGCCAAGAGAAGGTTGTAGAAATCCTTTCTTGGGCTTGTTGTGGCCGAACTATGGGTATCCCACATCGAAAACCATAGTAAACTTGATCTCAACCATAAGGTTATAAATACATCCCTATGTATTCATCCCTTGGTACACTTGATTTCAATAGAAGGCCAAACTTCTTCTTTTCTTCTCTTGTTCATAGGTTGACAAACGAAACCCCAAGAAAGGGATTTGTGAGTAACCTTGAACATTACAAAGAGTTTGGTAAATCTATTGTGATTCAAGAACCTAGCTTTTCTCATTGAAACGCTTGTAATACGTGTGTACAAGAACGAAGAACAAACATACTTTTGTTTGTGTCTTTTTCCCATTCGACTTTGGTGTAGGTCGAATTACATAAACCCTAATTTAGGGTTTTACATGTTCTTGATACATTGATTTCTTGTTTCGCTAGAAATCACCAAGGTACGCATATTCTTTTATATTCGGTTAATTAAATTACAAGTATTATGATCTTTACTTCCGCTGCATGCTTTGATGATGTTACTTGATTATATAATTGTTAAGATTATCAAATTCCAACAGTGGCATCATGAGCCGTTAATATTGTGTAATTAATTACCGAAACACATAAAATTGAATCTTGTTGATTATTACATGTTTATGGTGTTCTAGGGTTTTAAAATTTTAGTAAACCCTAATTTTTTTTAATATGGGTCGATTACCCTTATTTTTATAATTAGGGTTTTAGTTTTTTGTAAAACTTGTAGAAACCCTAGGTTGCATGTAAATTTTATGTGAACTTTAATGAATATGTGTTATATGTCATTAATTGATATGCGACCTATGACTTGATTATATGTATATAATAAGTGCTATGTGGGAATCCATGATGAAAACATGCATGTTTTGTCATGGATTATGATGAATTTGATGTAATTGTTACGTGTTATTGTGATTTCATGCTATATTATGCGATTTGTACTAATTAATTAGGGTTTTAGTAATAAAATTGTCAAGACATGTTTAATTACTAAAAATTAATTAATTATACACCAAGGGAAGACCTAAAATTGGGAAGACCCCATAATCGTATATATTAAATCAATTGTGTGTTTTAGTTGATTTATTTTTGCATGTTCATTATTAGAGTCGTTTAATTTTATTTAATTGCTATTTGTTTTTATATGTTATGTGACATGATAGTAAGCAAAGGGTAATTTCAAAAATAAAATTATTAACCGGACTTAATAATGGTGAAATCATGTTTTGAGCTTTAAAAATCTTAAACTTTTAATTGATTGGTGCAACTGTACATTTATCGTTTCAATAACTCAATGACAAACTGTGTGGTGGGTATAAGTGGAACCAAGTTTTTTAAGAGACTCGCTCCTACGAAAGTTCCACGCTCGCTTGTGCGTCATATTGAAACCATTTTTGTACGAAGCACCTTAAGGCAATGTTGTAATTTGCTCAACGCCTCAATTAAAACTTTGTTGATTTATGCTCATGTAATGAAACGAATATGTAAAAGCTTTTGATTTATGAAACCTATGATACAAAGATGAATGCATGACATCTTTGTACATAATTTTGATTACACACGTCAAAACTACTACCCTTTAAATTAAGTCAGTGCCATCTAGTTAAAGAACACTTGAAGTTGTAAATCAGGGTCATGTGAGAACTTGGACTAGATTAACAATGGAAAGGTAAATTCATACTTTCATTACTTGCAGATCAACTGGGGTAATGGAATTATGGAATTTACATGTTCTTTAATTAGACGACTTAAATTGAGTAAAGTGAGAGCTTGGACTCAAGGCATGAGATGGGGATAAAACATGCTTACATTGCAACTGAAGTTGGCAAATATGTAAATCCCATCGTTTCTAGGAATTGCAATTTGTATATTGGCAATTGAGGTTCGACTCGTACCTTATTGAATGCTTTCCTCACTAGCAGATCAACTGATGTGATGAAACCATGTCAATTTGGATCCTAGTTTTCAATGAAAATTAAAAGGTTATTTGTTTATGAACCATGGGTATTTAATTTTCTTGAAAGGTTTTATTATCGAAAATACTAAAATTGAATTTTGTAATTCTTTTCAATGTATTAATGCAACATTAAAACCGTAAACGTGGTTTGGTCTTAAATTGGTAAATTGATCTAGTTCTGCTTTCAAACATAATGTTTGATTGAGAAAAATTTACTGAAAAGACACAAAGTCTCTTTTCCATGCGAGAAGAATGAGACTCAACCTATTCCTTTTCATGATTGAGAAAGGTATGACAGGAACATTAGAATTGTCTACATTCTAATATAACTCATAGCAATCTTTAATAGTTAAGAAAATTGCAGATCTTATTTTCCATAGAAATTTCATTACCCTCATTTGGTGAATGAATTCTTACAACAAACATGATATTTGGTTAAATGGAAAATATGAGTTATTAGAAGCTAGACAGATTATCGCAAAATTGTTAAAAGGCAAGCTAGCATTATTTATCTAGTTGTTATGCTTTAACATTTTAAAGGTGCTACATACCATTATGGGGATGGTAGACCTATTAAGGAAGAAATTGCATTCCAAATTCTTCAAGTTAATAGCATTGATGGATAATCCATCATATACAAAGTAGAATACACTTACAATACCTAAGTAATTGTTACGTATGGGTTTTATTCAAGGTGTAGGAAAGTAAATAGCACAACTATTTGCTTTTACTGGTTATGAAACAATTTAAATGTTGTCAAATCCAGTGGGAGCGTTATGTTGTGTTACTGAATATGGAGTTACTGTAATGTTCTCTAATTCAGTGGGAGCTACAAGCTTTCTTTTCTGTGTAGTAACCCAGATTATCTTCAAGATAATTACTTTCCAATTGTAGACACTTATGTTTTAAGGATAGTTATGGGCGTTTCCTTAATAAACAAAGTAGTTCTACATCTACTTGCTAATATCTATGACACAATCATATTGATCACATAAACAAACATGTGTTGTGTTGTTTATTTGTTAAATGAGGTTGTTGCATGCACAAGTGGGAGAAATCTTTAATTGTGTGCAAGAAACAACTCATAAAGATATGATTTAAATCTAATTCAAGAAACACTTGAAATTGTAATTTACGTCATGTGAGAGCTTGGACTAGATTACAATGGAAAGGTAAATTTCATATTTTCATTACTAGCAGATCAACTGATGTAATGGAACTATGATAATTAACAGTTTCGAAATTAGACATCTAATAGAACATGTGTCAATAAGATAACAAAGACTACTTAAATTAAATATTTATGTATTCAAAGAATGACATAAATAGATGGAGTAGCAGATTAACTTGAAATTATTAATGAAACCAAGAAGGGGTGTTCATAACTACTTTAGTTATACATGTTTATGTTTTCTTTGTAAAATCACAAACATGAAGTCTTTTAATAATACAAGACTTATAATATAAAGTAGGGCGTTAACTTGTTATGTTTTTATTAAAACATATGCATAAAGTCAATGAGTTGATCAATGACTTATAACGTATAGTGGGATTATAACTGTTATGTCTTTTGACTTGGTCAAAGAATACTTGTGTTATAAAGTATGCAATTAGCTTGGAAATTCTATTATACCATTAGGTTTGACTTGGTTGGTAAATAGGTAAGCCAAGGAGTATATGGTTATATTATGTATTGAATATCTTTCAATATTAATTCTAATGAAATACCACAATGTCAAGTGTGATGTTCAGTTAGAAGAATCAAACTCTATTTATATAGTTTGATTCAAGATAACTATAACTTCTTTTCTTCCTAAAGTTATCAAGGTTAGGAAATTGAGTATGGATTAAATATACTCAATCAAACTCCAATCTAGAAGATTAAATAAGACACCATAAATTATGGAATGTGATGAATCACACTAAGTCTTAAAATTGAAGTTCTGAATGTATTAACAAACAAATGTCAGGAACTATCAATGTATATTTGTAATGTCCCAAAAGAGAACATTGTATTGTTGCTCTACTTGCTAAGTATTTATAGATAGCCTTTAAATTACTAAAAGCAAGTGGGAGTTTTTATCTTGAAAAGATTAAATTACAAGATACATAATCTTCTGAAATACACTAGTAAATATCGTGTTGAGGTTAGACATGTAAATGTTAAACCTCAAGATGATGGAATTCTCATTCATAGATCCGCAAGGATATCTTGGATATTTGATTGATATGCTGAGTAATATGAATTACAGGATCAATGTAAGCCTGTTAATCATAATGATGAATTTACAAAACATCGAATTGTGATAAATTGCTCATACTATGAATGTTGAGATGCTGTCCATAAAGATACGTCAACTTTGAAAACGTGTTTTATCTTAATAACGATGAGTTTCTTTAAGAGGAGGAAAACCCTAGTGGTTTAAATCTTTGTGTAGAAATCATATGGACAATATTGTACACATATTTTATGCAAGTGATAAGATTATTAATCACACTTAAGCAATTAACTGTGATTGAATATTCTTTCCTATGCACATTAAATATATAAAGATTATAATTGTCATACTTAGTTTCATTTATATGAAATTTGACAATAATATCAATAACTCCTTCTTGTGTGATTACTTTTGCGAGGACGATAAGTAATACGAAGGAGTTTTATGAACTCACATAATCTTTGAAAATGTACAAATTGCAAGAATCCGTTAATGGATATATGCATGCATCTAGGAGATGATTCTTATGTTTAATATTAAATCCAAGTTTGATTTATAATTAAATAAGATAGCTCCTAATTATTCCTGAAAGCTAGTGGGAGTATTATGTTTATTTTCTTAAATCATATATGTTGTATAACATATATGGAAGTAATATTTCATTCAAATTAAATGTTGAAGTTTAATTTAGATTTGAATGAAACTTCACTTAAAAGATTTAGAAAATAAGATATACAACCTTGGAATGTATGTTTATTGCTAATAAACGTATGCGATAAATAAATTAATCTAATGGAACATGATATATCATTTGGAAAATGGATACATATCTTTTGATAAGATATAACATGAATGAAATCTAATTCTGAATTGTAGATTCATCATGTACATCGTGTTATGTATTGATATTGTTGTGTCATGCTTATATGAAAGATGATTTGACAACATTGATATCTAATTGAAAGTTGTAGTAAATATTCTTAAAAGGAATATATTTTGATTTAGAATCATATTCCACAGCCTGGAGCTGCTCCCGATTCTATCAATATACATATGGCAATTGTTGAGTAATTGTCGTTGCCAAACAAACTTGAGGTTTTGGTAGGCACAAAATATTACAACTGTTCAAAGTTTACGGATGTTAAAAGAGCATATTGTGGTTTGTATACAATAATGCTATTATTAATTGAGATGATACTCAATTCTAGTTATGGTATCCTTAATGATGACCATGTCAACTAGATGTGCTCAATTAAGAGCATAGTTGCATTATACATTAAAGAATAAGAATACTTTAACTTTGGAAGTGTAAAAGATGATTGACATAAGTAGGTGGTTGAGGATGTCACGCACCTTATGGAATATTATGTCAATATCAATATCAAGATATGTGTAAACACATACAAGAAATTCATTCATTGTTTTCTTGAAATAAGTATTCTCAAAATTCTGATAGATCAAAGTTAGTTGGAAATTATACCTTGTCAAACAAGTATGATTGTCATGACTTGAGGAATAATTCATTAACTAGAATTATCATGCATTGATCTATTTAGTATTTGGATAAGGGATATTAAACAATTATTATTTACAATGAATTAAAGTACTTTGTACGTTTGTTTTCATTAATAATAGATTGTATCCTATATTTGCATGTTTAATCCATGAATGACTTGTGTTATTCTAAATAGTCCGTTGTCAATCAATGATATGGGAATATCATTGAATTAAGACAAATCTGAGTTTTGGTAGAATATACTTAAGTATATTGATGCGTAGGACATGCCAAATTCACATGATATTCAATAAGAAGAATAAATTGAATATAGGACAGATCCCAATCGCATGATTGTACTTTATGGATATTTGTCATTAAAGTAGATCATGAATATTTATCCTCGGACTTGAGATACCAGATAACTGTTATGGATGTAGCTCATTTTTGTAAAATAGTCTAACGCTATCCGTAACTGGTGGCTATAAGGGCTATTTTCAGAAGTGATGCAAAGTTCATGGGTTATGCTTGTAGTCAAGAAAGAATTTGTTCCTTCAAATTTGTTTTGAAGTATAATACTGCTGGGCCCCTCGTAGGGTTGACAAGATGTTTGTACGGCCGTACCCAAGATCTATCTGGAATACGTTCAGATGATTTGGTAATCTTGTTCAATCATAAATAACGAGAAACAGAATAGTTAATTATGGAATGACTTAGATCCATATCCATATTAACGTGGTATTAGAAACAAAAGGATAAGTATGATGATGATTCATCAAAAGGTTTTTTCCAGGAAACCATTCTCAGGGTCGTTCTGGGGGCATTGGGGTGTTATGCTAGACTAACCAATGTCATTACTACATTAATGTATATCCGAGTGGGAGCTGTTAGTTTTACGGATAAAAGTTAATGTGGTATGACCGGATTCGAACACGAGACTTCGGGATTGCACACATTACGTATGAGTTTCAATGTTTTAATAATTAATATATTAAGTTATGATTAATTATTAAATTCACAATAAACGACTAAAAAGCGTTAAGTAATTAATGGAATTGACTAAACGGTTGTTAAATGTCAACGAGATATGAAACGAAGGAAACAAGCCAAGAGAAGGTTGTAGAAATCCTTTCTTGGGCTTGTTGTGGCCGAACTATGGGTATCCCACATCGAAAACCATAGTAAACTTGATCTCAACCATAAGGTTATAAATACATCCCTATGTATTCATCCCTTGGTACACTTGATTTCAATAGAAGGCCAAACTTCTTCTTTTCTTCTCTTGTTCATAGGTTGACAAACGAAACCCCAAGAAAGGGATTTGTGAGTAACCTTGAACATTACAAAGAGTTTGGTAAATCTATTGTGATTCAAGAACCTAGCTTTTCTCATTGAAACGCTTGTAATACGTGTGTACAAGAACGAAGGACTAACATACTTTTGTTAGTGATCTTTTCCCATTCGACTAAGGTGTAGTCGAATTCCATAAACCCTAATTTAGGGTTTTACATGTTCTTGATACATTGATTTCTTGTTTCGCTAGAAATCACCAAGGTATGCATATTCTTTTATATTCGGTTAATTAAATTACGAGTATTATGATCTTTACTTCCGCTGCATGCTTTGATGATGTTACTTGTTTATATAATTGTTATGATTATCAAATTCCAACATATAATATATATTTTTTTCATTCTCTCTTTGCATTCAAACCGTCAGTTTTGACACTTGTCAGGATTCTGTGAGTAGGAGAATTTGTAGGCACATCAAATAGCAGGATTTATAAATAAATACGGTGTAAATAGGAAATAACTCAAAATCCGATAAGTCTTAAAGTGACTAAAATCTTCAAAAATTTAGATTCACAGTAAAGGACCGCAATCATCCTCGTGGTTCGATGACACGACAAAAAGTTGTCCATCAATAGCATATGCATAAATACTACAACGTCCGATAGACACGATATTATCTATTAGGTAAGTATGCCCAAGAATTGTTTAGTCACAAGTCCAAGTCGGACATAGTGATGGTGAACACAACAGTTATATCGTCCCCAACATCATGTTAAATTTGATAAATGTAACTTATTTTCATAACTTTTGCCACATACATCCTCATGTAATATTATCTTTTACTCCAGTTATGAAGAGTAAAGATTAGCAGCCCTTATTATCATGTGGTTAGTGGTTTTGTTTTCTTGTTTAGAAAATAGGAAGTATCTTGTTATGTAAGTTTTTCGCCTATGTAACGGGCTGAGATATGGGATTCACCCATATCCGTTGTACTTAAATGCTTTTTGGAGTAATATATTTACCGGGTCGTTTGACCTTTTACCCAAAAAAGATTAGCAACCCTGCTATAGGAGCTTGGGTTGCGGCATCAATTCCTCCGCCTCGTTCTTTTGGAAGATTTATTGCACCATTTCTTTTTGTATTCCTTCCTCAACATTGTTACACATATCCTTGTTGCTCATTACATCACATTAACCGTTTGTTGCAGCAATTAGGCGTTCTTCTTCTTTAGGTTGAGTAATGGATCAAGGATGATCAAAGGTTTAGAGAATCTAGTGTCTACATCACACAATGATTTCCATGTAGTAGTAATCAATATTAGACATTTTAATCTCATCTTACGAAAAATTTCAAGCAAGTAAAAATGGGTCAATAGAAGAGTCAAAATATAATAGCAAGCTTGTCTTCTAAAAACTATTTACGCTGTTAGTTTTCTTGTCTATGTATGATCAAAATGTCTACATAAGATTTTAATTTTTAGGAATTACAGTCCAGCTAATGGGATGCCTCATGCCTATACTCGAGATCGTTCATACTGGAAAAACCCACAAGTGATTCTTGATCTTTTGACAGTTGGACATATACCTAAAATTGTACGGGATTTGTTGTTAATCATACCTTTTTTCCAAACAAACAAAGTGAACACATCTTGTTTCAAAGGGCCCATTCCAGTAAGTTTCGGCACCAAATTTTTTTTACTGGTTTGGTTGTTTAGATATGAGTTTAGATATGGTTTGGTTTTTTACTGCTCGCTTGCCTTGCATCTCTATGTAAATTTCAAAATCACATAAGCAAGTCTGCAAGTGTAATATTACGGCCTATAGTATATAGTGTTTGGATGT
Organism: Artemisia annua; assembly: GCA_014162995.1. Taxonomy (NCBI): domain Eukaryota; kingdom Viridiplantae; phylum Streptophyta; class Magnoliopsida; order Asterales; family Asteraceae; genus Artemisia; species Artemisia annua. The sequence goes on from LBNU01023558.1 coordinate 115,236, forward strand.
ACTTGTGTGTTTAGTTTATGTTTGAAATTGTAAGGAGAGTGTTTGAGCGTTTGGCAATTATAATTTCATAAAGAGTTAAGAGAATAACAAGTTCTATATCACCCAAAATCGGTAGCTTTATTTATTTGGATGAAACTGATTATCAAAAACTGCTTGTTTTGCCCTTAATAACAATGGTAGCCATTGGTAGGTTTGAAGACTCAACCGGATATGATACAGCCTTTGCGGTAGGTAAAGAATTTGCTATAGATTATCTGGATCGCGCATTTGTCTCACCTTAATTCGACATTCTAATTAAAAATGGACGAAATGAGGAAGATACGAAGCATTATCCTATTGGAATATAAAACCTTAAATTGATTCCACATTAGTCTTTAAGAACCCAAGTAAAAGCATCGAGTTAGAATTGAAGTGCTATTGTTACTAGATAGTTCATGCATCGTTAAAATGCACTTGAGTTGGTCAAATGCATACCAATTGATTGGGATGGGTGATAACTGATAACACATGTCACACCTTTCCAATAATATGAATGTTCGCTTCTCGCACACAGCCTTCAACTTTGTTACCCATCTACAAGTAGGACCTCATAATGTTGAGCAATAAGAAGATCTACATTTAAGTTGTGTAGTTGGAAGTTGAGAGGAAAAGAGCGCACATTAAATTCCAACTACACAAATTTAATGAAGATATACACCATTTTAAGCTCACTGATAGTCTGACACCAAATAAAAGCACATATTAAATTGTTTCCAAAAGATTAATAAGAACTACTCCACTGAACTGCTTCTTATTCTATTTTGATATAGTAAGTGGCGATTATGGTTCTTGACAAGTTAAAAGTAGCTAGTGTAGTTAGCGAATATGAAAAAACAAGTTAACTTTTATGCATTTTTTTTTTTAGAATTTTAAATGAATATTAAATAACTTTTTTTTGGATATGTGTGTTATATTTGAATTTTTGAAATGATATATGTGCAATTTGAGCCGTAATGATATATATACAATAATCGTTTAGATTATGAATGTTTATGTCTGTATACCCGTCATGAGTTTGTTAAATAAGTACTTGATAATTGTAATAATGAGAAATCATTATTTTAGTAGGTCAGCGGAAGAATTAGGCGTGTCTAATAAAATTGTAATAGTCATAAAATACATAAAATACGTATCTGCTTTGAAAATGTATAAAGTTTAACAATCCTAACTAATTACACTTTTCACCAATAAATATTTTTATCCTCTCAAGTCCTTTTTTATTTGTTGAAATACAAAATTTACACTTTTCTAGAAAAGTGCAAAAATAGAAATAGACATTTATTTTGAGACTAGGAAACTAATTTGTTGTGAGATTTTATATACGCATTTCGTCCCATAATAAATATATAACTTTCTATTTTAGGTTGTCTCAAAATAAGTGTTTATTTTGTGTGTAACCAATCAAAAAAGGTTTTAATGCGTAATGATGATATTTGATTAGTAGAAAATTTAAATACTCAAAAATGCTAAACTTTGTGCAATTTAAAGTTAACATTTATTTTGAAATAGTATATAATAAAAATGGGAAATATTGATGAAGCAATAAATTAATGTGAACACTTTTGAAAACCAATCACAAAATCAACAAAGAAATTGGCAAGCCTTCCCGCCATACTGTCAGCTTCTATTCTCCCGCCAAATGTTAGGTATTTACTATTCTGAACCATGGGATGTTTTAAGTTATAAACCACAACCATTCACAGATTTTAGGGTCATGCGATATCAACTACATTTTTCTTCACTATATTCACAAGCAATCCTCTTTACCTATCTTTCAAAAACAAAAAATACCATCTTCTCAACAAACCACTACTGTCACTCCAGTGCATATTTTCAAGCATAAGCCCGGCCTATTCATATTGTTGCTTTTATTCAACAACACACATTTAGCAAACCTTTCTATTATAGTTGAAATAGGTGCTCTAAGAATAAGAGAACAAGGAATTGATGGCAGCACTGTGGCCGGCATGCGGTCACAAGGTAATGTTTTATGAACGTTCAATCTCTTACCGGATGCTGGCACTATATTCCCAACATGGCTCGACACACTTTTAAAGGCGCTAGCAATATCTCTAACACCTCTTGTAAGATGATGATCAATTTTGGAAAATGGTAAGAAAAGAGGGGACAGGAAATCCCAAGTTAACTGCTTCTCGCATAAAGAATAGATTTGAAACAGAGGCAGCGGCACAAGAAAAGTGTCGACAAGAATTTGCAAGGATGTTGAAAGGAGATTGAGGAAGCTGGAAAAAAAGAGGTCATAGAGAAACAATATGTAATGAGATTGAAAGTGTTGGGTCTATGCAGCACCCAAGTAAGTCTTAAACTAGGATTTGAACAAAAACTGCTTTTTTGCCCTTAAAGACTAATGTGTAATCATTTAAGGTTTTATATTTAAAAAGGATAATGCTTCATATCTTCTTCATTTCTTTCGTCCATTTTTAATTAGAATGTTGAATATAGGTGAGACAAATGGGCAACCAGGATATAAGTAGAGGTGGCAATTTGTGCTAAAAAAAATAAAAAAATAAACTAATTTGTAAAAGATTTAAGCACATTTAGCCTCCTACTTTTTTGAAATGGACATGTATGACCCATTTAAAAGTTAAATGGGCATTAATAGACACATATTTTCTCTTAATTAGAGAACATTACAATTGTTTTTAAAGAAAAACTTGTATTGACTATTCACTCAGTTACTTGAACGTTGTTTAAGGTTATTGTGCACTTAGGTTATATTTTGTTAAAATCCTAGACTAAGACTTACTTGGGTACTGAATGGACCCAACACTTTCAATCTCATTACATCTTGTTTCTCTCTTACCTCTTTTTTTTCCAGCTTTCTCATTCTCCTTTCAACATCCTTGCAAATTCTTGTTGACACTTTTCTTGTGCCGCTGCCTCTGTTTCAAATCTATCCTTTATACGAGAAGCAATTAGCTGGGGATTTCCTGTCCCTTCTTCTCTTACCATTTTCCAAAATTGATCATCATATTACAAGAGGCATTAGACATATTGCTAGTGTCTTCAAAAGTGTGTCGGGCCATGTTGGGAATATTGTGCCAGCATATGGTAAGAGATTGAACGTTCATACAAAATTACCTTGTGACCGCATGTCGGCCGCAGTGCCGCCGATCCATTCCTTGTTCTCTTATTTCGAGAGCACCTATTCAACCATTATAGAAAGGTTTGCTAAATGTGTTTCGTTCATTAAAAGCAAATAAAATGAATAGGCCGGGCTTATGCTTGAAAATATGCACTAGAGTGACGGTAGTGGTTTGTTGAGAAGATGGTATTTGTTGTTTGTGAAAGATAGGTAAAGAGGATTGCTTGTGAATATAGTGAAGAAAAATGTGGTTGTTAATATCATATGACCCTAAAATCTGTGAATGGCTGTGGTTTATAACTTAAAACATCCCATGGCTCATAGTAGTAAATACCTAACATTTGGCGGGAGAATAGTAGCTGACAGTATGGCGGGAAGGCTTGCCAACTACAAATAATAATTCATAATTTGAGCAATAAGAAGATCTACATTAATTGAAGATTTACATTTAAGTCGTGTAGTTGGAAGTTGAGGGCAAAAAAACATACATTAAATTACAACTACCCATATTCAATGAAGATTTACATCATTTTAAATAAAAACACACATTAAGTTGTTTTCAAAAGATTAATAAAAACTACTCCATTAAACGTGTTTCTTATTCTATCTTTAAACAATAAATATGAACACCCATGGTTCTCTATATTGACAAGTTTAGAGTAGCAAATATAATGAAAATTGTAAGATTAATTGGTAATTTCATGTGTTTTAGAAATTTAAATTTATATTAAATAACTTTATGAAATTTTGAAATGATATATGTGCAATTGTGAGCCTAATGATATATCCACCTTTTAGATTATGAATGTTTAAGGGCCCGTTTGTCTAATTTTTTTATTAAGTCATGTTAATTAACAGATGACTTAATGTAGAGACCCTCACTTTTGTCACTTTTTTATTTTAAGTCATTTCTTTTGATTAAGTGAAAAACAAACAACTTTTCACATGACTTAATAAATTAAGTTTTTTCATATTAAGTCAATTAAGTTGAAATCAAACACCACCTAAATCTATATACACTACCCGTCATGAGTTTGGTAAATGCGTAGTTGTCGTGAGTTTGGTATATGTGTAGTTAGTAAATGCTAAAATGAGAAATAGTTATTTTAGTAGGTCAGTGGAAGAATTAGTCGTGTCTAATAAAATTGTAGTTCTTTTAATGAAAGACGCAAGTATCCTTATTAAGAGATAAAAAATGAGGCTTATTTCATATGTCTAACATACCAATATGTTTTTGCAGATGTCTCGACTATGACTTATGCAGGGTTGAATGAAGAACATGGTTAGACATGTCTGGGCTTAGACTTTTAAAAATAAATTACGAATTTTTATTGCTTTGTTAATTTTAATAAATTTGTTTTCGGTTATAGAATCTTGTATTGATGAGTTGGATTTGTGAGGGGGATAATAAAGATTCCATGTTTATTAGAGGTTTATACTTTGGTCTTTTAATTAGGCTATTGGGATAACAACGAAAAAATATCTAATTTCTTCCGGATTTTTTTTTTTTTTTTAATCTATTTTATGTGTATTTTGTTCATGTACAATTATCATTTTACCTTTTGATGTTAACATAGTGGTGAAAAATACGGGTAAAACAATCACAAAATACGCACAAAAATCAAAATTTAAAACATTTGTGTTTTAATAGCCAAAAAGGAGATATACAAAAGCAACAAAAACGGACAAGTTAGAAAAAACTTTTTTTGTTATTGTAAGCACTTTGACTTGTTTTATTACTATTAGCTACAATATATTTTGTTTAGCTCACTAGCTCAGCCAAGTATGAAAGTAGGTGTGAAATAAATATGGTTATCATAAATGTACTACTGCTCAAGTTTTAACAAAACAAACAACCCAATTGCTTCCCGCCATTTTGTGTCCTAATTTCCAGCCAAATCCAATGTGTTTAACTTGAGGCGTGGTTCTACAGTTAAGGCAACAAGTGGCTTTGTCTAAATCCACACAACAATTGCCTACCAACCATGTTTCAAGTTATAAATACAAACCCAATCCAGAGTTTCTGAAAACCATCCCATTCCTCTTTGTTTAGTTTTTTCTTTCAATTTCGGGCTAGAAAAAAAAAATAACAGCTTCAACAAAATAATGCATATTTTCAAGTATAAGCGTGGTCGACACTCGGACCGCATATACTCCAACCCATTAATATTTTTGCTTTTATTATATGACACACATTCAACAAACTTTTCTATTATAATTGAAATAGGTGCTCTTGGAAAGTGATGCGGTGTTGTTACTAAAGGTGAGGATTGAAGTAAAACCACTGCCTAGATTTTCCACTACTCTTAGATTTGGAAAGTCACATGGGACCTAAGGATTTTTTTCATTTCTCGATTCTACTACTCCTTCAAGGGTGTAATTCCGCTATTCCTTCTTTGTCTAGGTAAGTAGGTAACTACCGGTTTCGGTTTTGAAAATAATTAATATTTTCAATGCTACGTTTAATTTATGTCATGCTTAATTTAAGTAATGTAGGGTTGCTTGCATAAAGTGTTGTACCTTTTCATTATGCCTTTTGAAAAATGAATTTGTGTTAAGATGGGGTTATTTAGTTACATGTAATTGTAAACTTTTACATAAATAACATTAAATTCAGTATAATTTAACAATTTTAATACTAATACGTGTTTTCTTTGTAATGAAATGACCCAAACTCATCTTTTAGTGGCGGAAAGTTCCAACTTATGTTTTTATTTCAAGCGCTGTTATTTCTTTTTTAATAAATGTGGATTTCCGTAACTTTTATATGTAAAATTTTAGATTTTAGTGTACTATATACACCGCTACAATGTCTTTAAGGTTTGTTAATTAGGCATAAATGTCAAAACTCAAACTTGAAATATTATTTTGCAGGGATATATCCAAAATGCATTGTTAACAAACAAAAGTGGAATGCATTTGGAGGCGATTGAAAAGCACCTTCAGGTATTGGCCAAAGTTGTTAAGGGTTTCTACATGGCATCACTCCTTGAACCCGATGATGATTTACGTATAATGGTTGGCCCAATTCCGTTGAGGAGATCTAAGATGGTCGTACCAAAAGAGGGCTCACTCGTGATCGAAGCAAAATTGGTTGATGTTACATGTGGGAAAGTTGTTTTGAATGATAGTCACGAATTCCCTTCAAAAATCAAAAGTGACAACATATATAGTATTCGGTGTCCAGTTGCTTTTTAGATCTTAAAAGTCAACTGGAAATAACAAGCTTAGTGTACGTCTTTGTATTCTTGTTGAAATAGGTGCTCTCGGAACACGACAAGCAGCATTGCTGTTAGATGCCAACTTTACTTTATTTTAAGCTTAGATTAATTTTGTCATTTTTTTACGTTATTCATTCCTTAAACTTGTAAAAAGGATAAAAGTGTCTTTGGGTAGCCTCAAGTCGATCCCGGTTGAAAATCTTCTACCAACGCATCTAGTTTGAACATTTCAAACGGCACGTGTTTATTAACTTTTTCATGTCAACAAAAAGAGAAAAAGGATAAGATTGTGCACGTACCATGCAAGAGTTGTTTACGAAAGGCTTGATGAAAGAGAATCTGAACCAAGGTGAATTGGCTGGAAAATCGAGTACAAGAACAACTGATGCTAAGTCATACTATGAGATAGGTAAAAAGATTCCGAGCAAAGCTATATTGAAGGCAATGCAGCATGATGTTGGTTTAAGCTCATTGGAAATATTCGCAAATGATATATTGATGTATCGATGGATTTAAGTAGTTTAGATAGTTAGCTAAGTACATAAGCATTTGTCTTTTTATTTTATTTGGTTGTTGAATACTTGAACTTAAGTACACTTGTTTATCAAATCTGCTGCAACACTCTTTGTCCCAGTTCAAAGCAATACAAAAAAAACCAAATTAACAGTTTAAGTCAGATTAAAAAGTATAATTGCAAGTAAGAGAGTAAGAACAAACAAATCTGACATTCTTAAACTGTAATCAAATACTATGGTACCTGTAGCTCACTATACTAACTAGTTAGTTTTAACTAACAATAACCAGCCGTTGAACCAAAGAAAAAAACTAATGGTGTAATAACACAAATATCCAACAAGCACACTTCATATTACAAGCCTTTTTCGGGTCTTGGTCTCAACTCACTGTTTTCAGCATGAAACGGGGTTTTCAAATTTGTGTGATTTTGGTTATTTTGAGATGTCGCTGACTTTGGAAAACCGTTAATGAAAGGTGCCTGTGGTGCGTTTGTAGTAGAGTTTTCTACTGGTTTGATTTGACTTTGACTTCTGAAATCACTTCTGGCCAATGAAGAACATTGTGTTTCTGCAATGTGGAACCAAGTTAGTATCAAATCGTTATGTACAGAAGCTATTAAGGAGTTTTTGGAGGAGTGTTTTTCAAGTGATTATCTCAGACTCGAAAATAACACTAGTTGCAACTAAGAAGTGTTTGGAAGTGCATTTTGAAGTGATTATTGCCACTTAAAGAATTCTTTTAGATGTTCAAGAAAACGAATATGGTTCATTTCTAAAGGTATGAAAAGCATAAAGAGGTAGGAACTTACCTTTTAATTCACCAAAAGTGATGAGTTTGTTAAGACAGTCTCGAAACGTTGTCAATACTATCTTCTCTTGCTCAGCATAAGTTTCGTTAATCACTTGACCATTCGGCAACTGATCAGCACCATGGTCCCTTAATCCATTTATATTGGTAGAATCCACAAACATGGTGTCGCCTTCATCACACATCAAGGCTAGGGTCCCAGGAGACATTGGCCTCGCTTTTGTACCATCAGTCTGACCATCTGAACCTGACTCTTCTGGAGCTGGTTTGTCGACCCGGGCCCCACTTAAAGATGATGAGTGGGAACTTTCACCATTATTGTTAGTCTCCATCTTGTCCTTGGCATTTCTTTCATCTGAAATTTTTTAAAATATATAATCAGTAATTATTTGGTACTGGTCAAATGGGAAATGCTTTTATTCATAGTGCGATTCAGAAGGTTATTTACATTAAAAATGTACGTTAGACAGCTTTCGGCCCGTTTGACCTCATTTGACCCACTCATCTCATAGCTAAATTTTCTAATGTGAATGCAAATTGACCTATCTTTCCTTTAGCTAAAACTTATCTTTTACTTGGTACTGAATCTTGAATAAGCTATAATTATATACCTGAAAGCAACCGCGCAGCTTCGTGTGCATACACCACCAAAACAGAACAAAGCTCATTTGTATCTTGCGAACGGACAAGATCCGCTAAAAGAGACCTGAAACCAAGATGGACTAGTTGGTTTAAAAGTACACGAAGATTAATAAAGTTCGCCATTTTGACCCATTTATATGTGTAGAAGATTTATCTCAAAAAGAGTCTATTGGGTAAACCTAAAAACAGCCATATAGATATATAGAGAGAGAGGCATAAAGATTAAAGAGTATATACCGGTAGATTGGAGAGCCTACAGGTGCATTGTTAGCAACTCGAGCACCGGGAACCGAAGGCCATGTAGGCAAAGGAGCCGAACCTTTGACATGATTGATCTGATTGCACAAATATAAAACAAGAAAGAGCTTCAACAAAATGAATAATGTGAACACAAAGTCAACTGTTTCGCCAATAACTACAAACATTAAAACAATAATCACTAAACAAATAGATTACCCTCATGTTGTAGCAAAACTAGATTAATACTCTGGGGCAAAGGAAACAATTTCCAAGTGATAGAAGGGATAATTACCTGCTGAAACTGTGCAGCAGTGTGAAAAGACGAATCTCTTGATGCGGGTGACCCACCAAAGAAAAATTCTTGGGGTTTTCTTTTTCTGCCCACCAGTGGTGCCCCGTAACCGGAGGCTCCAACAGCTCCAGTGATGGCAGCATTGGTGCGGGCAGCATTTGCGGCTTGTTGAAAATAAGCGACGTCATGAATGGGATCACGAAAAATAGCCTGCCTTTCTTGACTTCCTTCAAAATTCTTGCAGTCCATGCACTTACAATTCTCGGAGCAAAGAATACCCGCTTGGAAACACTCACAATATCTCTTCAAGCATCCAGATTTTTTGCAATGGCACCCTTTGTTGTGTTTTGCTACAACTTCCCCTGTCTCTTCCTGCATAAATGAGTCACAACAGGTTGGGATCAAAATTGATTATTTTTGGTGCCGGTCACAACGAGTTGGAGTTATTCAAACAGTATTTAACTATTTTATAGATGGATATTAAAGTTGAAGATGGCTCGCTCACCCTATTATCACGTTTTCCATGAGGACTTTGGGCGATTTTAGGCCTGAATGCCTGTGGATTTCGTTCTAGAGTAGATTCAATAGCGCCTCTCCGAGCAGGCTCATTATCAACGTTGTTCTGACAGTTGACACAATTGCAACCATCACAATATATCCCCGAAGAGAAGCATTCACAATATCTGACCAACAAAATGAAAAGTCAATATGCTATAAGCCTATAAGCTTTTATAAATTACAAAAACAAATTACTATCTCATAATTCAAACCAATTCTTCCTCTGAGAAACTGAATTAACAAATCCAGTTACACAATACCCAAAGTCCCAAACCCTAGAAACTGAGTATTTACGTATTAAAATTTAAAAGCATGATAGTAAAAAATCATTATTAATACGCAATGCCCTACACCACCTAAACCTTTAAATCGCAACAATCACTTTATTACATGTAAAGTATATATGTATTCAAGCTTTGCACTATATTACTTATGTTCAGCTTTGTAAAGTATATATGTATTCAAGCTTTACACCAAACACCCTTTGTTTCTAAATTAAATCTTATGTTCAGCTTTGTATATATATAGGTATTAAAACTGGATATAAATTAAAATATTTGTATTTACTAATCGAATCTAGTGTATCATCATGGATGAAAGTGAAGTTTAGCATACTCACAATTAACTAACAACAATCACTTCAAAGTTCAAATTATGAACTTCGTACACATTATTGAGATCAGCAATTTCAGACGGTATCAAGATGGCCACTATTTTAAGTTTAGTGACTGCAAGCAGATACTCATCTACACGTCCACTCTCGAATAAAAAATTTACCAACTATAGAGTAGGGATGTTTAAAGACAATTTCTAAGACCTAAACTTTTAAACTACAACACAATAATGTTTTGTGTAATAAAAATGAAGAGAAAACAGTACTTACAATTTCAAGCATCGTGAGTGTTTACAATTGCACTGCTTTTGCTTCTTTGGAGTACCTTCTTTTCCTTCGACATTCGGTCTTGGTGGGGCCTTTGGGGACTCGGGTTGCCTGAAATGACAAAATATAGGTTTCTCGGCCGTTAATAATTGCAGTTTCCATTTGATGCATATAAGTAAAAAGCAGATATACTAGTAATAAATTCTCCTAAAAACAGAATCAGACTGAACAAGAGATAAAATTTGGTTGACATTAGAATTCTTATAATTGAAAATATGTTTAAATTTGGCTGCCGCATTTTGAAACTGAATATCGTAATCAGTTGCTAGTGTTTCGGTAATAAGCATGTGCTTGTGAGTATTTGGTTATTTATGAGTAGAAAATAGTCACGGTTCGACACTAGCTAAAAGTCTGCAACAAACTGCTTATCAAATGGTATACCAAAATCACTTACATAAACTGATACACTTAGTAGTTAGTAATTATAACATAATCAAAAGTAATTAATATAGCGAGGATTATCTACATGATCATTCTTACCGCGATGTGGGTGATATGGAAGGAGAGAAATGAGGCTACCTTTAACAACAAAAGACCGTCGATAGCGTTTATTATAAAAGAGATTAAATCGACGAGTTATCTTTGGGCTAGAACTAGAAATAGAATGGCGGGGTTAGAGTGGGACAAGTGGTGTAATTTCAATTTGTAAGTGTTTGTTTCGATGTTGTTGTGTGTTTTCCCGTCGTAGCGCCTTGCTTCGTGGGTTTTTAATGAAATTGCCGTTCAAAAAAAAAAGTAATTAATATAACTTATAGCACAAGCACTACCAAACATTCTCTCTCGTGCTCATGTTTTATGACTTTATCACAGCTCATTATTGGACTCTGATTATTCGGTAATCAAGGACAAAACGCGCATCTAAACACCCCTACAGATAACATGATTTCAATCCTACATCGAACAACTACAACTTTGGTTGTCTTATAACATGAAACATAGCAAAAAGAGTTACACAAACATAGTAAAAACCGCTATATAACTGTTTTTTAACAAGGTTGGGATGACGTCGCAAACATATGTACAATCCAAACTTGGCTCCATATCCAACACAAGTAGCACTTTTCGTATCATATATCCTACATTTTATNTTGTCTTATAACATGAAACATAGCAAAAAGAGTTACACAAACATAGTAAAAACCGCTATATAACTGTTTTTTAACAAGGTTGGGATGACGTCGCAAACATATGTACAATCCAAACTTGGCTCCATATCCAACACAAGTAGCACTTTTCGTATCATATATCCTACATTTTATGCATTCAAATTTAAACACGATACTTTTCAAAGTCAATAATGACACAACAAACTTCGCTTACACCATTTACAAAGCCAATGTTCATAACTTAACATCCATATCACTCATGACTCGAAACTCGCATTCTTAACCTAAATTCAAACATAAACAACAACAAGCAACAAGTCCATAAACTAAACAAAAAGAAACACTTACATCTGACCCACCACTTGCTGTTGCTGAGGTGGCGGCAAGACCACCACCGGAGCCGGCGCCGGAGCCACCGCCGGCGCCGGAGCATTATTAAAATCCAGCTGCCGGACAAGATTCTTTCCTGCCGGAAAATCCATATTCACCAAACACTTTTTTGGAGGGAAAATTTACCTTTTTTTATATAATCTTTTCAAGATTTTTATTAAAAAAATAAAAAAATAACTCAAATTCAAAAAAGATTCAATTTTTAAACACCCTTTTAACCAAATAACAAAACCCAGAAACAATTTTTTTTAAAAAAACCTTAAAAATCAAATCTTTTTATAAAATTTTCACTCAAACAGCTCAGATTCAATCCTTAAAATCTCGAAAATTAATCAACAAAATCAAAATCTAAAAAATACCCATTATCAGAAATTAAACAAAGAACAAAACCCACAAATTATTTATAAAAATTTTGAGATTTGATTCGAGACGATAAATTTTGTGTTTTTTTTTTGTGTTTGTTGTTCCTCCCACTCTTTGAAGGTTTTGAAATTCAATTTTTATAAAATTTAATATATACGGTTAGATTAAAAGATTGGAATTATGATCTAAGGGTTGAAATTGAAAGTTGGATTCAACGGTTTTGATGTGTAGTAGAATTTGAGATTGATTTTGGGCCGTTGGATTAAAAGATGTTAAATGGAAATATCTTTATTATTGGGCTTGACCCGCGGGAGAAGAAACTTAACAAGATAAGTTAGTAAAATTATGTTATGAAATTATGTTTTTTTTTTTAACGGCGAGTTAATAGTTAGTAATTCGAGCCCACAGTAACATCCAATTGGGCAGTATGCAAGTATCGAACCTTTCTCCTTAGGGGATAAATCCCACTCCTGCTTCTATTTTTCCGGGCCCCTGAAGGTCCATGGTGAGACTCGAACCAGACCTCTCTAAGGATACCTTCCCAAAGTTACCCTTGGTGGCCAACTGAGCTACCCCACTTGGTTATGAAAATGTGTTGCATATTTAAATTTTGGGATTTATGTAACATTTAGGAATATGTCGTTTTTAAGCAACTAGCGTTTAACATTTTTTACATGATGTTTGTTTGGGAACAAGTAATTAGCGTTTGTAATATTTTAAAAGGTAATATTTTTCGCAAAAAGATAATAAATTTTAGGCTAATTCCCGGGTAAGGTAACCCACTATCGAAATTACCGAAAATGATATTCAACTTTCAGAACTCTTTCAAAAATGGTAACTTTTATATTTTAAAAGTTGATATGCTAACAAAATGGTAATTTTTATATTTTTAAAGTTATATCAACTGAGGGTCCGCTTGGTTCAAAGTGGGGAAAGGGAAAGGGAAAGGAATGCAAAATTGCAAATGAATGAGTGAGGTGGGTAATCAATCCCTTACCCCACAATTTACTCTATAATGATTGATTACCCACTACGAGGTAATCAATACTTTTGCCCCTTACTAATCAAGCACAAACAATAAGAGATGTGAGCCCTTAATCAATCATTTACCCATTCCCCCACTCCCCCTTAACCCCTCACCAAGCACTCCCTGAGTTTAAATGATTTCTTAACCACCAAGTTGAATATGAGTGTGTACGATTTATCAACAAATTAGCTTCTAGACACGTGGATTTATGAGAATTTTTAAAGAAATTATGTATTAAATAGTTATGTCTATGTATAAAGTAAGAAACAACAACGAATGTAAAACAGATTTTTTTTAAGTAATAATAAGTAGTATGTCAATGATACGATAAACAAATTGGTTTGTAACTATTAAGAAAATAAGTGTGCATGTAATTTCTTCTCTAACTAATAGATAGTCTTGGAAGAGTAAGGATCAAATGAGAAATAAAACTAAAATGAGAAGGATGAGAAGAAACCACAACCGCACATTTTAGATGCACCTACAAAAGTAGATGCATCTCCACTTAATTCTTTTTTCCTTATTCGAAATGTGTGGCCAGGAATATTTCTCACTCTTCTCATTTGATTTTCTCTTCTCACTAGATCTCTTCCCAGTCTTGGAAAGCAAATTTATGCGGTCAACGTCAAACACTTAAACGGTCCATATTCATTCCATGAGCATTTAAATATGAAGAAAAAAAACCACAATACCAAGTATGTATTACACCGAACTCATATACCTCATTTTGTGAATTTACAATTTCGACTGCCTTTTGCTTCACCAAAAATTTGTCCAGCAGTTGACAAAAAAAAAATGAAACAATGTTAAGCATGCTTACATTTTCATAGCATTTTTTTTATTCTTTTGTCCATTAAATAATGATATATGAACAGATATGTGTATACAGACAATAGTTTATTGATCCGTGAAAATCATGGGGTAAAAAGGTAAACAGTGAAATCGTTCGAGAATATACTGAAGACGGATTGTTAATCGATGAAGTACAGATTGTTAGGATTTCATGAGTAAAATATATGTTTTATCAAGGTTATATCATCATAATGTAATTATAAGTCATGCTTATATATGTTAAAGGAATTGAGTTAGCATTTTATAATGATTCAAAAAGACAGTAAAACCAATAAATCAATGAAAGTACATAAGAAAAATATGTCCAATTACACCAATAGACATGAATTACTTTCATTCATTACAAATATACACCGGTAACAAAAGTATTCTTCAAATGCAAATGTTCAAAGTTTCAAACATTTGTAAAGAAAATCTTATATTGTAGACTTATTATTTTATTGCATCTTGACAGTTATTACTAACCTTCGTGGAGAAAAACATAACAAATCATTTAAGTAATAATGTTATATCATAAGAATCTCCAAACAACCATTTTTTGTTGCATGATCCATCATCATCAAACTGCACATCATGCTTGTACGCTATTTTCATCTCGTCCTTGTGGCTTGCGGTGGCACTTTCTTCAACTATAGAAACATAGAAAAAGCTTCAACAAAAATTATAAGAAACTAAGTCAAAATAGAATCCACCCAATCCAATATGCATTCATAAGCAACAATTGATACAATACTAACCTTCGTGATCAACGATTCAACGACACATTCTCGTTCTATAGTCCAGCCCACCTCTTGTTTTCTCATATGTAAAAATGCATCATGTGCATTCTGCAAACATGATTTATTTGTAGTTGCTACCAATAGTTCCTTTTCATCAATTGATGCATGATTGTATTGTGTTGTCATCTAAGCCTTTCCTCTATTATGTTCATTACCTGTAAAGTCACTACAATTCCAATTGTCTAAATACCAGATGCTTCATCAATCTCATATGTGACTATAAGTTTCAGCTGTCGATGTCATTTTCAATGTCCTCGACTCTCACTGCATTCTCAAGTCCATCTGCACAAGTAAAAATCATATCGTATATCTAAACTGCTAATAATTTTTTTAGAGTCAAGCTGCAACTCTTTTGTGCCTTTGAATAGATATGGTCCAATATGAATCTATGTATGGAATAAAAGTTTCGTCTTAAGATGACCCATTTAACCCATTTATACCTAAAAACCTTTTGTTAACATCTGAGTCCAAATTTCCATCATCAACTCCTTATGATTGTAAAAAAGGGATATGGAACAGTTCATGTAAATCCAGAAAAAGAACACTTATTATATGACGTGTGAGTTGTTTTTTATCCAATAAAATGTTATAGTCCATGAGTACAATATTACTAAACATATATAATTACAAAAACCAAAATCCAAAACAATAATACAAAATATCGTTAGAGGATCATTTAACATTGTGCAGATGTCAACGTCTTTGAATGAAACACATTACACATTGAACTTAGTGTGTTCAGAGCACACGTTTTCTTAAAATCTATCCATACTACATTTCTTTATAGCGTTAAGATATGACTGATTCTAAGAAATCTTACCAATCGTACTACATTTCATTGTAGATTTATCTTGCTGTATAGACCACATTTGTTTTTTCTAAAAACCTATTGTCAGCTTCTATTATATCGTAATCCACTATGCCTTAATATTTTCGAAACAAATTTATAGCAAATCTACATATAGTTTGATTGTAAATAAACAACGTAAATAAAGATTACCACAAGTACATATTTAGATAATTTATTGAGGGACTACTAATCAATGATATCCATTTTGATACAAAACCATTATCTTTTGTGACCAAAATACATTTCAAATCATCAAATGGACTACTTAGTATTTCCTAAAAGCTAATAACATAGAACAGTTTGTAACAATAGTGACCATGCTTGATATGTTTAGTTATTCATCAAGTATTTGTCTAAACAGCTAAATATGGGGTACTAAAATTGTTTTATAGTAGCTAAACACCCATGTATAAACTTCAATAAAAGCGAATTATAACCTTATAAATTTAGGATCTGTAGATTAAAATAAATACTATTACTTTTCAAGGGCTAACATTGAGATTTTGTGAGCCTCTAAGTTGCTGCAAGGCAGTGAAACATCGTTTTACCTTTGAAACTGCTTTTTGTCTACGTTTGTCTAACTCGGGCTAAACATCTTTCAGAGCAATCGACGTTTTACCATGGCATCTACTTCGACAAACTTCAGCTTCTTACTCAAAATGATACATCTTCTATGTTTTTGAAGTGCTCCTGCAACACAAAATGATTGGAGTTCCCGTTGTGATCATAATGATTCCATGGTCAAAGTGATATGAGTTCCTGTTATAGCTCAGAAACCACATATAGCTTAAACAAACACCCCCATACAACCACATTATCATTTGTTCATGTCCAGTCAAAATCAAGCAGTAGTATTTTCCTTTATTCAAGCGGATGACGAAAGAGCTATAAGACTTATTGATCAAATCAAAAGTAAAACAAACAACGACAAGAATCAATCAGACTAGCAAACATTTTTTGTTCATAGCAACAATAGTGGAGGACCAAACCAACATATTAATTCAGAACAACATACGAAACTTTTTTTTCCCTAACTTTTGATACCATGTTGAAACCGGAGGAAATCCTGAAAATATATTATTGAGACTCAATAAACTATTAAGACTACAAGAGATTAAATAGTGACTAACATAAACAAAACCTAGCAACTAGATAGGTCAAAACCAACGGGCTTGCTGGCCTTTATTATCTAAAATCCCCCACTAGTTTAACCACAAGCAACCGATCCCCCAACCAAATCAATGCTATGGTTGGCTACCTAACTAAACTTTCAATTTGGTTTGTGTTTGTGTGTTTTCTTTATTTGTTTTTGTGGGGTATATTTTTGTTGTGGTTGCGATCGCCTTACTACTTGTTTATGATCAGGTGTAGTCTTGGAGAAAGAAAGCTGAGTTGACGCTGATGTGAAAGGGGTGACCACAGAAAATTGTGGTCACCATTAGCATTAGTCTAATACAAGTATTCAACTATGTGTTAATACTTAACCCTGGCTTAGTGGTAAGGTCCTTTTTTCTCTCACAAGAGTTCAAAAAGTTCAAACATCACTACACTTAGGTGTGACTATGGAAGGGCCGGATCTCGAGATTAACCAGGTAAGACCACGTACATCTAAACCCAAAAAACTGATTCTTCCGGGCTACCTTATACACGGATACATCATATGTTTACCGTTTAACTATGTGTTAGGACTAGAAAATATAAACTTCGTACATGTTTCTATTATTTAGATTAGACGAGTACTGATGCATAGCAATGAGATTTTATAGCGGCAGATTTATAAACGAAAAATAATAAAAGTTTGAAGATTTGAGGATTAAACAAATGTTTTGAAACCCGATTCGACCCATAAAATAATTTTCAAACTTTAGCTCAGTTCTTTCGTGTTTTATAACTCATTTCATACACTATAATATTTTCAATTTTACAAATGGAACACATTCAAATTTTAAATGAAAAAAGTGCACAAATAGATGTTCCCTAAATTAGTTGAAAGTCAATTAATACTTTCCAAATGCCACAAGCTTTTATTTGTGTTCATTTTTCAAGTTTGACCAAATTAAGTTTTTCATTTTTCAAGATCGACCATTTTTGCATTATTGATAGTATAGAAGAAGATAGCATATTTTTTCCTAAAGATAATTACTACCATATTTTATTGGATCATTAACATAAAATAAACCCCGTATTCAATCCTATAAAACCTACCACACATCCTCTGTCTAATTCGACTCCCCTAATTTTCCTCAAAATTAAATTCCAATGGCCTTAACAATCGAAGATAAGAGTTCGAGCCCAACTTCTGGTAATTTAAATAATTTGATTTATAATAATAGGTTGAATTCATCATGATGATATTTATAATTTTTTGTGTGAGTTTTAGTCGTTAATGATAATGTTATCATGTTTCTTCTCGATATTGCATTAGAAACTAGTATGAGTTTATTACTGTTACAAAGATATATAAGGATCTTTGCTTTTTGTATCTGATGATTGGAATGTTTGTTTACAATATTCTTTAAATTGATGCTACATATGTCACAATTCTTTTTAACAGTGTTTGATCAGGAGGAAACCTTGTATGACACAGACAAGAAAACCATGACGGGTTCTCTTCCACAAAACATAATATTGTTTCAGATAGTAACAAGGGTTCCAACAAAATCTGCAATCCGTTTTAAGTGTGTCTCCAAACAATGGAACTCGGTTCTAACATCAAATAGGTTTAAAGAGATGCACAACCGCAACCATTTAGAAGACCACCATCTAAAAGACCAAAAACTTTTCTTTTTGTCTGAAAAAACAGGAACGTTCTTCACCATCGACTGTGAATCACCACCTAAGAATGCTCCCTGCAGCCGCCGTTTACCACCATTTCACTACTACATTCGACGCCACTCCCGTCGACATTTTCGGGGCCATCCCGTCGTCATGTCGACGGGCGTATATTATCCCGTCGACATGACGACGGCTACCTCTTGTCGGCTGTGCCTCGTCGGGAACGACTATCCCGTCGACAAACCCCGTCGACTTACGTGGGACCCACACTTTTTTCGGTCAACAAATTTTTACGGGGGAGTTATTATCCCGTCGACAATGTCGACGGGACAATAACGTTAATTAACAAAATAATTAATCTTAGATTAATTATTTTGTAATTATGCCGTCGACATGTCGACGGCTAGTTTATTTTAATTTATTATTATATTGGTATTATGCCGTCGACAT
>LBNU01023558.1:140913-157448 GCA_014162995.1 Artemisia annua
AGTTAAATCCTAAACCGGTTTTATCTCTAAATGACTTTTGACTTTTAAACAATCTTTCAAGAGATTTTGAACTTTCTTCAAACTTAGCCAACATTTTTCCTTTTTCATTTTGTCTTTTAATTTCATGTTTGTAATCTAGACATATTTTGCATCCTAGATCAATTTCAACATTACTTTCAAGTCTAGACATTTTATCTTCTAACATTATCTCTTTTTCAAGATTATTCACAAGAGATTTTGAATGTTCATTGTTAAAGATAGTTTTTAGGTCCATGTTGCATAAAAGTTGACTCATTTTCTAGTTTAGAAAACTATAGGATAAATGTCTCAAAGCAAAAGTGTTTGGTTTCAAATTGTACCTTGCTTGATATTTTATCTAATTGAGAATCACAAACCGGATAGTTGACTTCATCTTCATCCGTGTCATTCCATGAATCGTAAGCAAGTCCTCTTTGAGCTTGACACAAGTAATCATCTTCACTTATACCTTCATTTAAAACATTTACACTAGTAGCACATGTATTTACTTCAACTAAGTGTCTATCTATCAGTTTTTCTAAGACTTCTAACTCATGTGTGAGATCAAATTGATCATCTTTGACTTGAAATATTTCTTGATGAAAGTTTAATATATTTTTCCAAATATCATTAGCCGTTTGACAAAAATACACTTTTTCATATTCAATCCTCGGTAAAGCTTTATAAATCATTATCTTAGCTTTAGTGTTTTTATCAAACTTAGGATAATCATCTTGATTTTCAAAAATTGTTTTTGTTGGTTCGAGATCACAAATAGAAATAATGTGCCAAAGATCTTGATCAATTGATTTCACATAGTTTTCAAATTTACTTTTCCATTCAAGGATGTTTTCCTTTTCACATAGCGGTGGCCTTTGAATAGATTGCCCTTCTTTGAGATTTTCAAAATCCATGGATTGATCCAAGTTTTAAAATACAATATATTTTAAAGATCTTGAGTAACGTAGCTCTTGATGCCAATTGTGGAAAACTAAAAGGGGGTTGGATAGTTTACCGCTTTTTAACTTGTTAATCTTTGAAAAGCTTTACGTGTAATTAATGATTCTAACTAATTATCAATAATTAATAAGCGAGTATAAAGAAAGAAAAGATCAAACCACAACACGATTGTTTATCGTGGTTCGGCTACAAGGACTCTTTTTCCTTGCCCTACATCCACGCCCCGAGTTTCCAACTCGAGAGTTTCAAGCACTAGTCAACAAGCTCCTTTCACCGGTGGAGAAACCTTTACAATTGTCGCTTACACTTTATCCGGTACAAAGCTAGATACCGGGTCCTAGTTCAAGGTAGAACCAACCTAACGTCGCCTATCCACTATTTCTGACACTAAGCTAGATGTCGAATTCTTTTACAAGGGTACAACCACTCCCGTCACACTATGTATTTTAAGACCTAAAATACTAACCAATCACTCTTGAATATACATAATCAAATGAAGTATAAACTATACTAAGTTTATACGAAGCTAAGCTAACAAGTCTTGCAACGTTGAGTTGAATACTTGTAACTTCTTGGATGAACTTGTGAACTTCCTTTCTACATAAGACAATCACACAAGTGAGTAGCTACTGAGTTAGATGAGAGTATATGTGTAAATTATGACCCTAAGTGATAGGTGATTTCTTGCAAGTGGTTTGGTATTTATACCCAAACAATCCAGCAGCCTGGCGGATACGGCGGAACCAAAGAACGGGTTCCGCCCGTATACCCCCAGGGTTCCGCCAGGTCTGACAGGTAAACTTGCAAGAAATCTTTTCCATATCAAGCAATGTCACATCAAGTTACTTCTAGTCAAACACACAATAGAGAAATTTGGAATCCTTCCAAAATGTGTAAGAAGTCTTATGGATAGTCAAACACACAATCTTTCCATAAATGCATATGATGTGATGTTTACATTTTCTATATTAAGAAATATAACAATGTTATGTTTAATATGAAATGTAAAGTCTAGTTATTCAAGATTTAAAACTCAAAAGATGTTTTACTATAAACTAAAGTTTATACTTTGTCATTAACAAAACTTAGCAAAGATCGTAAAATATAAATAACGTTTTTAGGCGATATTTGTATTAACAATATATATAATCAAGATGTTAATAAAGAATGGGTATTGTTAAGTGTATAAACTATTCCTTAAAATGCAATTGAAGATGACGAACACAAATAACAGATCGAATAAAATAAATGAGTTTAATGCATACCTTAAATTAGTTTAAATATATGGAGGAGGTGATAATTTATGCATGCCTTAAATTTGTTTAAACGAAATAGAAATATAAAATTATTAATAGCTATAATGCCCTTGTATTAATTTAGTAGCATGAACGGTCAAAATTGTTTCTCATTCTTCTCAATCTAAAACTCTTCTCAACCGATCCGGATTATATATATATATATAGGGTGTCATTCATGTGAGAAATCAAATTTATGTGAGAACGCGAGAAGGGATCCTAGCCATCCATCTAATCCCTCCTTTTTTTAGATCTTATGGCTAAGATTAGCCTAAAATTTACACTAACCAAGGGCAATAATGTAATTACCAAAAANCATTCCACATCATGCAATGTCACATCAAGTTACTTCTAGTCAAACACACAATAGAGAAATTTGGAATCCTTCCAAAATGTGTAAGAAGTCTTATGGACAGTCAAACACACAATCTTTCCATAAATGCATGTGATGTGATGTTTACATTTTCTATATTAAGAAATATAACAATGTTATGTTTAATATGAAATGTAAAGTCTAGTTATTCAAGATTTAAAACTCAAAAGATGTTTTACTATAAACTAAAGTTTTTACTTTGTCATTAACAAAACTTAGCAAAGATCGTAAAATATAAATAACGTTTTTAGGCGATATTTGTATTAACAATACATATAATAAAGATGTTAATAAAGAATGGGTATTGTTAAGTGTATAAACTATTCCTTAAAATGCAATTGAAGATGACGAACACAAATAACAGATCGAATAAAAAAAATGAGTTTAATGCATGCCTTAAATTAGTTTAAATATATGGAGGAGGTGATAATTTATGCATGCCTTAAATTTGTTTAAACGAAATAGAAATATAAAATTATGAATACCTATAATGCCCTTGTATTAATTTAGTAGCATGAACGGTCAAAATTGTTTCTCATTCTTCTCAATCTAAAACTCTTCTCAACCGATCCGGATTATATATATATATAGGGTGTCATTCATGTGAGAAATCAAATTTATGTGAGAACGCGAGAAGGGATCCTAGCTATCCATCTAATCCTTCCTTTTTTTAGATCTTATGGCTAAGATTAGCCTAAAATTTACACTAACCAAGGGCAATAATGTAATTACCAAACAAATATTAATATATAATGAAAAAACACACAGTTTGACTAAAATTGAAGGTGAAAACACACACACTTCTCTCTCGACCTAACAAACTTCCGATCCGCCATTTAACCGCCATTAAATCCGTCGTTTAACCGCCATTAAACTTCCGATCAAACATTCACCTTCTTCTACCGTCATTAAACCGCCGTCAAACCTAACACAGTCAAACCGCCGTCAAACCGTCGTCAAACCGCCGATCAAATCATTATGCCACCGCCGTTAACATGCTGTATGTCACCGTCGATCAACAAACACTATCAACGGAATGTAATTGAAGATGATATGAATATCACGGATTCTGAATCAGACGGAGATGATATCACGGAGATCACAGATATCACCGGAAAACATAGAGATATCAAGTAAAAATCATATTTTATTATAACTAATTATTTTTTTATAAATAATCGTTTATAATTATCAGTGTGACTTATTTTAGTTAAATTATCTTCAAATGTGAATATAATAACTTAGGCGATTTGAGTGCAAATAAGTCTTGTTATAGTATCTTCAATTAGGCGATTTAAGCTTTGATTACATTTTCTTCACGTATGAAGAAAATTAGAATGCATTGGATTTTTGAGGTTATAAGTGCAAGTAAGTGTAGTTTTATCATCTTCACATGTGAAGAAAATCATTTAGTAGATGAGATTTTGATGCAATTAGGCGATTTAAGCTTTGATTACAATTTATTCGGTTGTGAAGAAAATCAGAATGTATTGGATTTTTGAGGTTAAGAGTGTAAATAAATCTACTTACAGTATGTTAGCAGATGAGTTTTTGATGCAATTAGGCGATCAAGCTTTAATTACAATTTCTTCGGTTGTGAAGAAAATCAGAATGTATTGGATTATTGAGGCTATAATGATGAAATAAGTCTAGTTACAGTATGTTAGCATGTGAAGAAAATCACTTAGCAGATGAGTTTTTAATGCAATTAGGCGATTTTAGCTTTAATTGTGATTTCTTCGGTTGTGAAGAAAATCAGAATGTATTGGATTATTGAAGCTATAATGATGAAATACGTCTAGTTACAGTATGTTAGGCTATTTTAGCTTTAATGTGAAGAAAATCACTTAGCAGATAAGTTTAGGCGATTTTAGCTTTAATTACAATTTCTTCGGTTGTGAAGAAAATCACTTAGCAGAGGAGTATTTGATGCAATTAGGCGATTTTAGCTTTAATTACGATTTCTTCGGTTGTGAATAAAATCAGAATGTATTGGATTTTTAATGTTATATTTGCAAAATAAGTGTAGTTATAGTATTTTAACGTTTGAATATAATCATTTAGACGATATAATTGCAAATAAATCAGAATGTATTGTATTTTTGAGGTTAAGAGTGTAAATAAATCTAGTCACAGTATGTTAGCATGTGAAGAAAATCACTTGGCAGATGAGTTTTTGATGCAATTATGCGATCAAGCTTTAATTACAATTTCTTCGGTTGTGAAGAAAATTAGAATGTATTGGATTATTAAGGCTATAACGATGAAATAAGTCTAGTTACAGTATGTTAACATGTGAAGAAAATCACTTAGCAGATGAGTTTTTGATGCAATTAGGCGATTTTAGTTTTGATTACAATTTCTTCGGTTGTGAAGAAAATCAGAATGTATTGGATTTTTGAGGCTATAATGATGAAATATTTTTGAGGCTATAATGATGAAATAAGTCTAGTTATAGTATGCTAGCATGTGAAGAAAATCACTTAGCAGATGAGTTTTTGATGCAATTAGGCGATTTTAGCTTTGATTACAATTTCTTCAGTTGTGAAGAAAATCAGAATGTATTGGATTTTTGAGGCTATTGATGCGTGGATTTGGGTCTACGCAAAATGTTTTACCTCTCAAGGGATCTTGAGAAGCTTGCAATCCCCACCAGGCAGTGTACCTGACCGATGGAGTACAGTGAAGTGGCAAGTACCGGGGGATTGATCGTTCTCCACAGGGAATAGTGTTCGTTAGGATTGAAAGTAGTCTAATTTGGCCTAGAGGTGAGGGATGATTCTTTTTGTATTTTTATATTTAATGGAAAGCAAGTAAAAATCTCGGTTTTGGAAGAAGTGGGCGGAATTAGTTGCTAGTCAACTAACCCAAATAAACTACAAATGCAAATAAAATAAAATAACATGAAAATAAAATGGTTGTGAAACTTATGAAGAGAAAAGCGTGTTTACTTAGACTTCATTACTCCCTAGTTATCTTTTATTGATTGATAAGCTTATTGTAGTTTCGTAGGTAACGGGTTGTATTCCTTATTACCATTCGTAGGGCCGTGCACTATCTTCCCTAATTCTACAAGGTTCTACCTCTTCCTATGGCGACACGTTTAGTATCCTAACCATGGCCTCCTTAGTAATCACTTATGCATTAAATACAACCATAATAATCGTAGTGCCATCTGATTCATGTTTCTTAAGACATCAAGCAGGTTACCAAAGGAATTTAGCCAGTTTTCTTAAGCCTAACATCGATAAACATTCACCCAACAACAACTAACAATAAACAATCAATCAATAATCAATAACTAGGTTTCATTAGCTCTAAGCAAACACAAACAAACCTAGCCTAGCATGTTAAATAAAAGACAAGCATAAGATAAAATCAAACAACACATAGACATATTGAATGATTGAATGATTACTTATCTTCAATGAAACATGGAAGATTCAAGGGTTTGAAACCCTTAAAAAGTGCAGGAAGTTCGTACTAGGGTTACACCAAAATTCTCTCCAAAGTTACACACACTTTTATGAAAGAAAATCCTAAAATATATATAGAATTTACACTCTGACGGCGTCCGCTTTTACACTCTGACGCCGTCAACCCGCCGCGTTTAGGGTTTTCAGATCACCTAGATCTGCTTCTGACGCCGTCACCTTGTAATTCCTTCTGGGCCGTCTCTCTTTAGCATAACACCTGACGGCCTAGACTTCTTAACGCCGTCATGTGTTAAATATTGATTCCTTCACTTGGGCGTGTGGTAAAGTCTGAATCCAACTCCTTTGTCTTCAAGTGACGGTGTCAGCTTGTAGCTCCTGACGCCGTCAGGTTGGATTTCCAGCATGCTTTTGAGACTTTGTCATTTTCCTCACTTTTATGCTCTAAAAACGTCCAAAACGCAACGTTTTCCAGAATTCCTCCCAGAAGTACCGAAAATGACAACAGGAACGATTTAAGGTAATATTTGATCATAAAATCACGATTTAAGGCTTAAATGACCCCCTAAAAGCGTAACACTTTTTGCCTCATCAAATACCCTTACACTTGAGATTTGCTTGTCCTTAAGCAAATGCGCTTTTATTCCAATCAAAATATGAGCTAGGGGTCATTTAACATTAATATAAAAGTAATTACAACAAATAGTCATTCCACCCTAGTCATAACAAGCACGGAAATCATACACTAGCACCTCACAAATAGTGTTTGGATACTCTCATCTCTCGGGTGTTATAAACCTATATAACTAAATGGAAATGGAAAAATATCACTCACTACCTGTCATAGCAAATAGATTACCATAGGCTTGGGAAAGGATCAAAAACCTCCTCCACTAGGCGTAAGCACCTAAGATAAACTATCAAAGAGGGCTTTTCAAGGGTTGTAATGTTAGGTGTAGGGATATGATAAACACGGTTTGTTGGAATAAAGGATATTTTTACTGGTGGCGAGTTAATTATCTTGATCAAATACATGTACAATGCGGCATTGCTAAGCCAAGACTCGACTCAACTTAAGCTAATTAGAAAATAACAAAAACATAAATAAACATAAATAAACATAAAAGGAAACGGGATGGTAGTCCGTATGTTTTTTCTCTCTTTCTTTTTCAAAAATTTTTTTTTTGTTTTTTTTTGTTTTTTTTTTTGCATACATTCTTGCCCTACCATCCAAAATAATACATCATAGGGGCCTCGGTTATCCCCTTACACTTAAACTTTACATACTTTACAAATAACTATTCTAATGACTTGAATTAAGATAATCGAAACACTTGGAGTACTTTAATATATTAACGCACATATGGGGTAATAATTGACTTCTTCCCCATTACTCCATTACAATAGTAATTTACCCATGAGTCCCAATCGTCCCAAAACAATATGTATAAGATATGACTCGACTTAGCAACCATGTAATCAATTAGACAATTAACTAAGAAGTTAAACAAATTGTTAGGAACACGTTTCACGTTATTGAAGTGTCGNGGATCTTGAGAAGCTTGCAATCCCCACCAGGCAGTGTACCTGACTGATGGAGTACAGTGAAGTGGCAAGTACTGGGGGATTGATCGTTCTCCACAGGGAATAGTGTTCGTTAGGATTGAAAGTAGTCTAATTTGGCCTAGAGGTGAGGGATGATTCTTTTTGTATTTTTATATTTAATGGAAATCAAGTACAAATCTCGGTTTTGGAAGAAGTGGCGGAATTAGTTGCTAGTCAACTAACCCAAATAAACTACAAATGCAAATAAAATAAAATAACAAGAAAATAAAATGGTTGTGAAACTTATGAAGAGAAAAGCGTGTTTACTTAGACTTCATTACTCCCTAGTTATCTTTTATTGATTGATAAGCTTATTGTAGTTTCGTAGGTGATGGGTTGTATTCCTTATTACCATTCGTAGGGCCATCCACTATCTTCCCTAATTCTACAAGGTTCTACCTCTTCCTATGGCGACACGTTTAGTATCCTAACCATGGCCTCCTTAGTAATCACTTATGCATTAAATACACCATAATAATCGTAGTGCCATCTGATTCATGTTTCTTAAGACATCAAGCAGGTTACCAAAGGAATTTAGCCAGTTTTCTTAAGCCTAACATCGATAAACATTCACCCAACAACAACTAACAATAAACAATCAATCAATAATCAATAACTAGGTTTGATTAGCTCTAAGCAAACACAAACAAACCTAGCCTAGCATGTTAAATAAAAGACAAGTGTAAGATAAAATCAAGCAACACATAGACATATTGAATGATTGAATGATTACTTATCTTCAATGAAACATGGAAGATTCAAGGGTTTGAAACCCTTAAAAAGTGCAGGAAGTTCGTACTAGGGTTACACCAAAATTCTGTCCAAAGTTACACACACTTTTATGAAAGAAAATCCTAAAATATATATAGAATTTACACTCTGACGGCGTCCGCTTTTACACTCTGACGCCGTCAACCCGCCGCGTTTAGGGTTTTCAGATCACCTAGATCTGCTTCTGACGCCGTCACCTTGTAATTCCTTCTGGGCCGTCTCTCTTTAGCATAACACCTGACAGCCTAGACTTCTTAACGCCGTCATGTGTTAAATATTGATTCCTTCACTTGGGCGTGTGGTAAAGTCTGAATCCAACTCCTTTGTCTTCAAGTGACGACGTCGGCTTGTAGCTCCTGACGCCGTCAGGTAGGATTTCCAGCATGCTTTTGAGACTTTGTCATTTTCCTCACTTTTATGCTCTAAAAACGTCCAAAATGCAACGTTTTCCAGAATTCCTCCCAGAAGTACCTAAAATGACAACATGAACGATTTAAGGTAATATTTGATCATAAAATCACGATTTATGGCTTAAATGACCCCCTAAAAGCGTAACACTTTTTGCCTCATCAAATACCCTTACACTTGAGATTTGCTTGTCCTTAAGCAAATGCGCTTTTATTCCAATCAAAATATGAGCTAGGGGTCATTTAACATTAATATAAAAGTAATTACAACAAATAGTCATTCCACCCTAGTCAT
Source organism: Artemisia annua (assembly GCA_014162995.1). Lineage (NCBI taxonomy): Eukaryota > Viridiplantae > Streptophyta > Magnoliopsida > Asterales > Asteraceae > Artemisia > Artemisia annua. The sequence continues at coordinate 150,072 of LBNU01023558.1, forward strand.
AACAAGCACGGAAATCATACACTAGCACCTCACTAATAGTGTTTGGATACTCTCATCTCTCGGGTGTTATAAACATATATAACTAAATGGAAGTGGAAAAATATCACTCACTACCTGTCATAGCAAATAGATTACCATAGGCTTGGGAAAGAATCAAAAACCTCCTCCACTAGGCGTAAGCACCTATGATAAACTATCAAAGAGGGCTTTTCAAGGGCTGTAATGTTAGGTGTAGGGATATGATAAACACGGTTTGTTGGAATAAAGGATATTTTTACTGGTGGCGAGTTAATTATCTTGATCAAATACATGTACAATGCGGCATTGCTAAGCCAAGACTCGACTCAACTTAAGCTAATTAGAAAATAACAAAAACATANCGAAATCTACAAAGTCTTAAGACAAAGATCTTACTTAATGAACGAGAATTAGTTAAGCACAAGTCATAAAAGTTCAAAGACGTATGAGCATGTTGGAATGGCGTACCATCATTGGAGACAAAGGAGTGACCAAAGGCGGATTAATACATCATATGCATCATTTCAACTACAAGGAACAAGGATTGAAGAGCAAAGAATTTTTGTCTAATCTAACCGATTTTGAGACGTCCAGCAATTGCCAAAATTCAAGAGTAAAGAAGATGACGTCTAGCAACCATTCACCATTGATGACCGACCCTTAGGGGGAGATTGTTAGGAACACGTTTCACGTTATTGATGTGCCGGTCATTAGTTTATAATAGGTTGCTATATTAGACTTATTATGTTTACATTTAATCATTTAGTTATGAAAGTTTATGATATAATGTTACAACATGTGGAAGTCCAAGGGCCAATTATGTAATATTGTAAGAATCATCTAGTGCCTCTTGGACTCCCCTATATAAGCAAATGTAATGCCCATTCTAGGGCTTGTTGGTTCTCATGCAATAACAATATCTTTTACATCAATATTAGAGTTCCTTCCATCTTCTTCTTCTAGTCTCTTCTTCTCTATTCTAGTTTATGTATCTTTGGTTGTTTATGCTAAACATGGTGACCTAACACAAATGTTGTCACAATAATGCACTAAAGATGAGTGCATACAAGGTAGGCTAAGGCGATTTGGGTGTACATTTGGGGGTGGATTGTATACAAATTTTTCCTTTAAGTAAAATGCTTAAAGTTAGAAACGAAAAAGATAGGCTCTGGGGGTTGTACTAGGGGTATCGTATACTAAAAATGAGTACATCGCAAAGGTGTAGGAGAATTACTTGACCAATGAAGTCAATGTAATTATAATAACACAGGTGTAAAACAAGGGGTTATCCTAGTGCCTCTTATCATGTAGTAAATCTAACTACACGAATGTAGTCTCACTTGTGGACTTGGGATGGTCACTAACGCAAGTTCTAGAATCTAAATACTACCGGTACACACACAAACATAAATGCTTTTCCTATCAAATCTAGGGGCGAACCTCACATATTTGGGGTGGAAATTTTTTTTGAGTGGTACGGTTTTTGTGCTAGTCATATGACTCCTATCCATCAGACGCTTATTAAGACTAAAGTTTCACTCCTATATGTTGTAAAAAATTTTAAATTTGGTGCTAAAATTGCCCTAACAAATATTTCTCTCAGTTTTATTACACATCTACCATCAAACAAACAAAAATCAAGTGCATTTGTAATCTCTAAGGTGTCTTCATTTACCCCCTTACACCTAAGCTGAACATTGTCCCCAATGTTCAATAAAAATATGTAAAAGTAAAGAAAATGAAAAAAAATGAAACAAATACTCCCCTGATTCGTTTGGTGTGGATGGTGTGGTAACATGGCTAAATCCTCCTCAAAGATGATGTAGAAGCTTCAAGATTAAAGCAGCGCCAAAAGCTTGATTCCATGTACATCTCCTTGTCCAATATAACCTGTTAAACCTGAGAAAACAATCAAGGCAAACCTTGCATAAAATCGGCAGTAAAATCTATATAAGGATATAATGCTTGTGGAATGAATGTTTGCAGATTCTTGGAGTTTATAAGTTAAAGATTTAGCAAATTTCCACAATCCCGGCAGAAAAACAAAACTTGCAAAACTTTCAGAAAATTATTGCCTGACGCCGTCAGGTTGTGAACCCTGACGCCGTCAGAACTGATCTGACAGAAATTTTATGTTTAGTTTCCCGAAAATTTCTGGAAAAATCAATGCCTTAATTCCTGGAATCCTGCAAAACTTCATTCTGACTCGATACAAGCATTTGATTCAAACAAATACTAATATGTATGTTTATTTAATATTGTTATGATTCATGTTCAATTCGTTCTTTAAAAACAAATTTAGATTTCCCTTAAACTTATCTTTTGTAAAATACCTTTATATGCAATTAAGACGAAGTTAAAAACAAATAAAGCATTTTCACAAATTATTCAAAACATGAAAATTAAACAATTATGATTAAGCATATATGACACAAACAAACAAATAAAAAAAAACATCAAACAATTAAAAACATGGGTTGCCTTCCAAGAAGCGCTTGTTTTTGTTCGAGTCATGAGCCTGACTCTACCCTTATTTAACAGAAATAGGGGAGGTTTTCCCTACACTTAGGATTAAGTGCGGGTGGAAGTAGCGATACACACCCTTAGGGTGGAAATATGCCACGTGAGGTGAAGGGGGTGAGTGAATGGCTTCCTTCATCCTGAAACTACCCGGATAATATTGGTTGATGGGGGGTCGGTTCGTGTTTTGTCTCCTATATGTAACTCTAAGGATGGAAAGTTGTGTAAAGATTGAGGTTCCGGTTCATCAACACTAGGAAATTCCCTAGAACTAAGAGTAAGGTTATCACTACAAGTATTCAAACCTATATCCTCTAGTGGTGCTTGGTCCAAAGGTTCTACATCCATTGGGATTCCTAAAGTCTGTTCTACTTCTTCTGGGTAAGTCACGGGCGGTGTGTGTGCCTCAAATGATGGTAGGACTTGTGGGGCATTTAGCGGGTTTATGTTACTTACCTCATCGTTCCTTGTGTCAAGATCACCTATATCCTCATCATGTATTTTAGTAGAATCTAACCCTAACATTTTCCCAAGTATCTCAAGTGCTTCTCTAGGCATCTCAACTTTTATATCCGAATCATAAGAATCTTCCTCAATTTGCCTAAAGGATTCATCATGTGTTCCTTGAGATTCAAAGTCATTGGTCATAAAACCTAGGTCTTTTTTATCTATGTGATCGTGTTCGGCTAAATCCTCCATCACATAAAGGTTACCTATGTGTTCGTCCGGTATCATGGTAGGGCCTAACCATGACATGTAGCTAGGTGGCTCAACTCTACCCTCATCCCCAAACAAACTTGTTTCATGATCCTTGAAATTTGTGGTCAGTTGACTTGTACTAACGTTTGTTGGGTTGTCTACTCTATAATAATATTGGGCACAATCTTCTATGGCATCCCATGCTTCTTCAGCATTTAATTCCCTAAAGTCCCCATTGGCAAAATCCTCAATGCACCTTTGGTCATATCGGTCGACACGATGGTAAAAAATTTTAGCTAGGGACCATAAATCGAAACTATGATGAGGGACTATTCGGAGTAAATTTTTAAAACGAGTCCATGCATCATATATGGATTCATCTCGATATTGTTTGAACATCAAGATATCATTAGGGTTGAATGGATTCCGTGGTCGGTGGTATGGTGGATTCGCATACTCCATAATGGTGAATGGAAGAGTCATTGGAAAGGGTTTTTACGAACAAAGACACAAAGAAAAGATAGACTCAAGAGAACCTAAAAAATAAAAAATAAAAATCTCACTAGAAAGGAATCTAATGAGTAGACGTAAACAAAATAAATTCAACCTAAATAATAACTATTCCCCGGAAGCGGCGCTAAAAACTTGATGCGTAGATTGCGGTCTACGCAACATGTTTTACCTCTCAAGGGATCTTGAGAAGCTTGCAATCCCCACCAGGCAGTGTACCTGACCGATGTAGTATAGTGAAGTGGCAAGTACCGGGGGATTGATCGTTCTCCACAGGGAATAGTGTTCGTTAGGATTGAAAGTAGTCTAATTAGGCCTAGAGGTGAGGGATGATTCTTTTTGTATTTTTATATTTAATGGAAAGCAAGTAAAAATCTCGGTTTTAGAAGAAGTGGGCGGAATTAGTTGCTAGTCAACTAACCCAAATAAACTACAAATGCAAATCAGGTGACTATGTTCAGTGGTCGAGCCGTTTCCTTCGTTTTCTTGAATTGAAGAAACCTCATGGCAAGTATATGCGGAAAGTTCTCTTCGATGGTCCATTCCAATGGCCAACAAGAACGGTTCCGGGTGATCCCAATGCTACACCACCAAGACCCGAGACTGTAACCCCAATTCCTGAATCACAACTCACTGTCGAACAAAGACTTCATCATGAAGCTAATGAACTTGCAATGAGCTACATCTGCCAAGGAATTCCTAATCCAATCTTTCGAAGTGTAGATGCTCAGAAAACTGCAAAAGAAATGTGGGAACATATTCATCTCTTGATGGAAGGTACTGAGTTAAATCAAGAAGACATGGAGTCCAAGCTTTATCTGGAATATGAGAACTTCATGATTGAATCAGGGGAATCACTAGAGTCTTACTATCATCGGTTCACCAACATCATCAATGACTTGGACAGAAGTAATGTGAAACTTCCAAGGATTGCCATCAACACTAAGTTCTTAAGTTGTCTTGGTCCTGATTGGCAAAAGTATGTCACGTTTGTTCGACAAGCAAAGAATCTTCACAATGCCACATATGGTTTGTTGTTTGACTATTTGAAGCATCATGAGAGTGAAGTTAACAAAGATCGTGCTCTTCGTGCAAGTTTGTCACCTTCTCAAACACCAAACTCTTTAGCACTAATGGCTCAATCACAATTCACTCCACAACAATCACATCAGGGTTTTGCTCAGGATACGAATTACCTCACCTACCAACAACCACAATCTTCTCAGCAATTAGTTCCATATGATCCCAATCAGCACGGCAATCTATCTTATGACAACACTGATTCGATGTACTACTCCAACTCCACTTATAATGAAGATGATGAGGACTTCAATAGTCTGAACCAAGGAATTGCTCTCATAGCTAAAGCATTTAGCAAGTTCTCAACTAAGTCCAACAATCGACTTCGTTCTTCATCAAACACAAGGAATCAAGCTATTATTCAGGATGGTCGTGTGGAAGTGCAGAATCGTAATACTGGAAGGTTTGGGTTAGGAAGGAATATGGGTAATTATGGAGGAGGTCAAAGGGTTAACACTGGTTATCGCAACAATGTTGCTGCTACTCAGAAAAGGGTTGAGATTGTGGAACAGGGTAATAATGATGCAGGAAAAATGGTTGTTCGATGCTATAACTGCAATGGGGTTGGTCATGTAGCTACTGCATGTCCTTCGCCACGTACTCAAGGAAGCAAGTACCACAAGGAGGCTCTACTACTTGCACTTCAGAATGAAGTACGTGGGAATGCTAGCAATGACATGAACAACAGTTTTATGGCTACAGCTCAGTCTGATGATGATATGGAGGATTTGGAAGCTAATGCTGCTGTGATGCTGATGGCTAATATGCAGGAACTTCAAGTTAATTATTCAGGCCCAGTGTACGACACTGACGGTCTGTCTCAGGTATTTGAACCTGTCACATGCTTAATCCATGATATTGCTTCATCTTCCGAATCTGATTTAAACAAGGAACAATTTGTTCAAAATGAGTCGTCGTTATCTAATCAGGAGGAATATCAAATGGACCCAGTAGTTACATTTGATGATGACGATCAAATTAACGCTGTTGTTATATTTGACGATGTCAATCAAACTAACTCAGAAGTTTCATTTGATACTCACATTGATGAAGATAACAACGAAGATTTTGAACAAAATGACTCTATGATTGATTCAGAATCTGAGATCAGAACTGCTCTTATGACCACCCAAGCTCAAATTTTAAAATGTAATGAAATAAATGCTAAGTTAAAAGCTAAAGTTGCATCGTTAACGAATGACCTTTGAGGTTGCGTTCCAAAAATCTTATGTTCAAGAACAAAATTTACAACATCAAGTTCGTGAACTAACCGTTTCCAAAAATGATTTGATTGCTCAAATGGAAAAAGACAAGTTTGCACACAAATTACAAATTGATCAACTCAAAAACGAACTTTTCAAAACAAAAGCTGAGTTGACAAAGTGTCAAACTGAATTTCAAGAACATAAACAAAAATCAAGGGAACGTGTTAATAATTACGTTGAAGAAATTCTTGAACTAGAACACAAACTCAAGGACTTTCAAAATGTGGTTTATAGAACAGGTGATACCATTTCCATAATTCAAAAGTTTTCCATACAACAAAAACACGATGGGAATAGATTTGGTATTGGTTTTGAAAACCCCCAGTTTCTTTAAACAGCACTCAAGGAAATTCCAAAGCTATACAGTGCAGATCATTTCTTTGATGAATCTGTTGTGCGTGTTGTTATTTATGATCGTGAAGAAGAATTGGAAATAGAAGATGAGACTCGATCTAAACTAGATGATGTGTTTTTTGATTTGGTATTGCTTTTGAAAACCCCCAGTTTCTTCAAACAGCACTCAAGGAAATTCCAAAGCTATACAGTGCAGATCATTTCTTTGATGAATCTGTTGTGCGTGTTGTTATTTATGATCGTGAAGAAGAATTGGAAATAGAAGATGAGACTCGATCTAAACTAGATGATGTGTTTTTCAATACACCTTTTGACTACTCAAAATTTCCTCAGATATCTGAAACTTTTGTACCCCAACAAGAGAAAACAGAACAACCATGGACTTTAATGCAAATTAATGAGTCATCTTCTGATGTAGGTCCAGTTAAACCAGTAGCACAAATAAATGGTTCTTTGCCTGATTTGAGTCAAATTAAACCATTAACAAAAAGATGTCAAGTACTTCGGTATTTTGAAACGTTCATGGAAGATATAAAATTTTTAGAAGAAGCGATTGAACGTAACTCTCAAATAACGGTTGCAACATTTCAATCGGCCTATGAGAAAGAAAAGAGAGAAGTCTTTCAAAAACAGTTTTTGCCACATTTACAACATTTGCATCTTTGTGCTACTTATTGGGAACAGGAACTACAGAAAGAAGTAAAATCAATGATGGAAGTTTTTGAAGCAACTGAGAACATTATTTCAAAAGAACAACGTCGTAACAAAGTTTTGCAAAAACAATCTGATCGTCTCTTAGAATTTGTTCTTAATGCTGATATTTTGTCTGTGATTATTAATGCTTTGTATGAAACTGGTACCTCTGCACTTGTTGATGATCACAATACAGAAAATGAGTTGTTAAAAGATGAAATTGAAAAATTGAAATATG